>JARHVA010000039.1:1517500-1757500 GCA_037957365.1 Torreya grandis | reverse complement strand
CTACTAACATACCATACAAACATATGGGTATCCATGCCTGTCAAAACCTGCATGGGTTATACAATAGAAAATGATGAAAATGTTTTATACATGGTCCTCATATGGTTTGTTTATGCCTACCAAAACCTATATGGGTTTTGCAATAAAAAATGTTGAAAATGTTTTGTTCATAGTCCTCGTATGGTTTAAGCTATGCTGAAACAACCCATAGATTGTTAAGTTACTTTGAGTTCATAAGTGTTCATTCTTAGAACATTTAAATATGATCAGGTTTTGATCTCCTTAACATCACCTTATATCCATTTCATTTGTAACTAAATTCTTTTTGTATATGTGCAAACCTAAAACTAGCTATAGATGTTTTAGTCTTTACGTGTGCCATTGGATTATAGTTTAGGTTACATCTATAATTCCCAATAAAATTTTGGTGTAGATTATTTTAATTTATTAACATTGATTTAATATATATTTTTATTAAGATCGGAAGTTGACCCCCTTCATAATGCAAACCTTCTAAAAGAAGCTACAGATGTTCTATGTTCATTATAGGTTGTTTATTTAATATATGTTGGGTTCATTAATAGATTTGTTTTGTATATGTGCCTACTCAATATGTCATGGATTTATAAAGCCTTATTTTCAAACCCAAGAAACATGAATTTGTTTGATCTAGTTATCATTGGAAAAAGGGATTGTAGAAAAACATATATTTTTCTTTAAATCTACATACACATTTTGAGCCTTGTTTTGATGATGCCTTCATTTTATGTTTTCTTTCCAATTTATATCTTCCAAAGGTAATTTATTTTTATATATGGATTATAGATCTTATTCTCTAGTATTATTCTCCAAATCCTTTAGTGTGCAAGTAAGTGTCAGGTACATATGTATGCCAATGATCTATTTTTAATGTCCCTCATTTTAGGATTCATAGACTTAATAAATAATGATGATGATTGCATAATTTTATTATTGGGGAGTCATCATTGGACTCAATCTCATCACTAAGTGATGTCTTCTCTATATAAACATACATGGCTCTTAGGAACAACATATCCCCATCGATTTACATGGTATTTAGTTTTATCTTTTGAACATTTGGTATCCTTTTGATTACATATGCAAAGTACTGTGATGAAAATCCATATCAAAATTGGATCTTGACAAGTGAATGATGTCATATTAATACAAAATTTTCATAACCCTTGTACATCTTTGGAAATTCTCTTAGTATGCACCATTTAGTTCCAAAGGTTATAACCATGTTATGGAACCATTTTTTTCATTTAAATTTTGTAGTTTTTATTAATAGCATTGATGTACACATGGTTTTTATATATTTTTGAAGGAAACTTGTACAAAAATGGCTGGAACCAGTTTGTGTCACTATATACATCACATATCCCCAACTTATCTAGCACTAGTAGGATCAAAATCGCACCCCATCTAAAGATTTTTATTGTACTATGGTCCTTCCATGAGCTTTTAATTATTAATTTAGAAATAAATTTTGAAATGTTTAATTATGTACCCTCTGCACCCATTAGATGTAATATATATATATATATATATATATATATATATATATATATATATATATATATATATATATATATATATATATATATATATATATATATATATATATAAATTATTTATTGATGTTATCCCATCTCCTAGCTCTTCTAATATTGGTGCTCACAAATAACATAACTACCCTAGTGTCATAATCTTTAATGCTCTAAATAGGGAAAGTGAATTTATCATAGTTATATTGAAAAAGTTTTACAACCCTCTTTACCTCATGGGTGTTGGCCAATGTAAGTTTCATGTATTCATTAGAGAAAAATAGTCTTGTGGACTTGCTTATGAATCTTAGAGATAATTTAATCTATTGTCCTACAAACCATCCTCATAGATCTGCAAAAATAGGAACTAAACTAACTTTACAAGTTAACCAAAATAGGGCAGATCAAACAACTCCAAGACCCCTATCTTCTCAAACACTAACTTAATGTGTGCATAAAATATCATTGTGCCATCTGTGGCTACCCTTATGATCTATGCTATGGAACTATCCTTTATATATATCTCATTATTTCCTCCCTAGTGGTTATATTCTTCAATTTTTCATTGTATGACATTTGACTCCCATATCCCTCTATGCAAAAAAAATTCCATGAATTGCACTTTTGTGAACTCCATTGGTGATTCCTCACTCTTCCCCTACAACTCTTATTTAGTCACTTCCCTAATTATGGCTGAGTGGCCTTAAGGTGGTTTTAAAAAAATGAGCATGATTTTGGCTACTTGATGCCTTTGGCCCTGCAGACCCCTTGGATTTCCTCTTTACTGGAATTATGCTTTGAAATCCTTTTAGACACACCATTGGCTTATATGTCCTACCAAACCCCCTAATTTTTCCATGTTAATTGAGACCTCTTTTTCCATAACCCTAGTTTCTCAGTTCTATGAGTTTTGATGTAATTTCATGATGGATGTTATACCTTACAATCCTCTTTTATTTCAATTCTATCCACTCTTTACTCCATTATTTCAAATTGTTTTTGCAATCACTACATAATCTCTTATAGATCAAAATTCAAGTCCCAAATACCTTAGTTTTTTCAAATTTTGTATGAATGTTCTTCCCATAACTTTAGCAGTCTGCTTTGCACTTTGTGGGCTCCAAATCTCTTTGATAATGATAGTGGTGAAAATGATTTGCATTAGGGAATTTATAATTCCTGTCAATTTTTTAATTTTTTGATAGTGCATGAGGTTATGTTAAATTTTTATTACTATATATTCCACACCTTTGCATTTTTTATAGGTGAAAATATCTATGCAAAATTATTACTAGTTGTAACCTATACCTTTCCCCCTATCCCTACATTCCTAGGCACAACACACATCCCTTATTCCTTCGTGACACCTTACCCTTGAAATCTCACCTATTTGGATACTTGGTTGAATTTTTTATGTGTGTGAGCTAATTTTTATTGTTTTCCCCACTTGAGCCTTATTTTAATTTTTTGAATTTATACCACACTAAATATGTGCTAGGTCCTCCTGCACATCGACTTTATCCATGGTGTGCCCATATCTTGTTGTAGAACATCTTCCATTTTTTTAATATGGCATAACAAGTGCCTTTATCAATTTTATCAATGATAGATATTATTTAGAATGATTTGAAAATGATTGTACTGATTTGAAAGGGTGTTGTTTTAGTATTATTATATGTGACCATGAGAGTAGTGAAAAAGAAAAGTTTGAAAAATATAAAAAGTATTAACATATAAATCTAAAGTTCATTTTTGTTAGAGGTAAAATCACTAAGAGGGGGGGGGTAAATTAGTGATTCAATATATTTAAACTTAAATTCCAATCCTTTCAAACCCTTATTCAATTACCACAAGCATTCATATAATATATAAGTCATTCATAATAATGAGATAATGCTAGATCATACACACAACACAAGATCTATGTGGGAAACCCTCTTGGGGAATAAAACCCATTCTCAATCTTAAAAACACAAGGAATAATTATCCTATAAGGTATTACAAACATGATACTTTAGTGGAACACCCATCCCATAAGGAGTAGCTGCCCCTAGGATGGTCAAGTCTTTCTGATCTAGATTTAGTGAAACACCTACTTCACAAGGAGAACCTGCCCCTAGGATGGTCAAGTCCTTCTGACCTAGATTTAGTGAAACACCAACTTCACAAGAAGCACCTAACCCTATGATGGTCAAGTCATTTTGACCTAGATGTTGAGCACCCTACCAACATCTATGATAGGAACATCCCCTGAACATTGATTGCCTACCAGTCTAATGGAGATACAATGTATATCAGCCACCTTCACTTCTTCACATAACCAAAAACATCCAAAACCACCTTTTGGATAACTCCATCACAACCTAAAATATATGACCAAATGGTCATACACATAGTCCACACTCTGATCTATCTCTCAAATCAACTACCAAGCTTACATAGACATCATCTATCCTTTGCTCACACTCAAGGCATCCAAAACATCTTTTTAGATCACTCTAAACCTCTTCGCTCATCCTCAATCTTAAAAACTAAAAGAAAACTATTATTGACATCAAAAATATCACCTAAAGGTTATACACACAATCATCAACTTGATTTTCTCTATAACCCATCCACTGGGTACACACCCTTTCTTTCGCTCCACAACTCTCACATATACCTCTTCTTCCAAGTCTATAAACCATCATATTTGGTTTCACTTTTTATAGAGTTTTCATGAATATCATGTTCAAAATATTCATTTTCAGATACAAAACATGACTTCACTCTTAATAAACATGTATAACTCAATTACATCTTCACAGGTTGACCATAACATCCATGGGTCACAATTAAGTGGCTATGCCTTTTAATTAGGCCTCATTATCCCTTATAGGTCTCATAGAGACCCATCCATATCTTTGACACTTCTATGAGAAAATTAGGAACAAAATAACACTTTCACATAGATAGACCCATGACACATAACTTATAAGTCCTCCTTAAGTGACAAAATCCAGCACAACATCCTTCTGCTACAACACAATTAGCCCAAACAACATTATGTACATATGATCACCAAGAATGAACACAAATTCAACTTCTAAGCCTTTTATCATATATAATATAGATTGGTAAAACCTTCATAATCCACATAGGTGATCCTCCTATGTCTATAACATTCTCCAACACTTAGTTCATCTTAAAACATCAAAATACCATCAAGAACAACTCAATTACCCTTCTCAACTTACTTGCAAGCATGAACACATACACAATCAACTTTGGAGCTCAATAGATTTGAATGTATAAATAATTATACCTTCTAAGTAGGATATTTGTATGTGCCATGAATTCTTATAAAAAATTTTTTTTACACCATGCTTAAATTTTGCATATATCAGAATTTATAGCACAAAAACTGTAGATTAGTCTTCCCTGACATATTCAAATATTTGAATTCCAGTGATCACTGAGCAACTATTAAACTTCAAACACTTTGTCAACATCTCATACCATCTCATAGCTTGAATGAATAAGCATATTTTATCTCCATTGATATTATCTTGGTCTTTACCTTTGCTTACTATTAAACATCGAACACTTGCCATCATCTCCCTACTTCCTGATAATTTGGAACAAATGCGCTCTATTGATCTTTGTGGATTAACCAAGTTGTTGTCTTACAATGTTCACTATTTATATAATCTATAAGGAACAATTATTGTGCCATTTAGAATCTATAAATATCTTCTACACATTTGACTCTTTGAATTTAACTCACACTGTTGATATTCTGACAATATGAATGTCTGTGAATCATTGATTTGTTGTCCAAGCTCTGTGAATGTGACACATGTCACTAGCATGTTCATTCTTTGAAATATTAAATTTTACATGAACTCTTGGATCAATATATATGATTTAATATTTAATATTATATCTATTGACTATATGACCTTACACTTCAACATAGTTTATCTTGATGGTCTCTGGCCCATCATAGTTTGTTAGTGCAACTTTAAAGATTTATATCTCAAACTAGAAAACACTTCAGGACTCCAAATATTTAGGATACATTATTAGAACTATATAAAACATCACCATGAAAAAAATTTCCCACTCTTGAATTTATAATTACTCGTAATAAATGTATAAACTTTCTATATCATACATATCTGCATGACGTGCAGTGACAGTCTGGCTAAGTATAGAAACTTATTGAACTTCTATCTGAAAGGCCAACTTTGTAACCACATATTTAGCTATGATCAACCTCATGACCTAAAATTTTAACCATACAATCTCCTCACATATGGGAATTCATCCATATATCAATTTTATCTTGTAACCTTCACACATGTGAAATATAATGTTATTAATATGCTTACTCAAATTTTTCTGCCATAGAACTATGTCTAGAAGAACATAATGAAGAACTGGATGAACACCATGCATTCCCATAAGCATTTTAATCAATATTGACACTCCATAGGACCTATGAAATATGATATCATCATCTATAACATCTATCAATACTATTTAAGCATATACTAAATATCCATGCTTACATACTAAGTTACCAAGCCTATGCTTACACACTATTCACATGCTTGTTTTCTCTCCTTGATCTAAAACTGCATCAACATGACAGATACAATATGATAAGCCTCAAAAAATAATTACCTCATATCATATGCATCTAAATCCTACCTTTCACAACTTTAGGCTCAAACTCATGATCATCATGACATCACCACTTTGTCATTACCTTTGCCATCAATGCACACATGACATCAATGACAACACTTGCCAATAATCTCCCCCTTTGTTATTGATGGAAAAATATTATTTTCCTTATCCCCCTTATCCATTAATGACAAAGTGGACTAAATAGCCACCAAGATCTTCTTAACAACATGGATGTATTCAAATAAACTTCTAGGTGATCAAGATACACACCTCATATGAAATAATTGATCCCCCTTTTGACATATACCAATCTGCACTTGGGATTATATGATCCTTGGACATGTTAACATACAAAACTCAAAATATCATTTTTATTATGCATGAAGATTAAACACATTTTCTCAATGACTAGAACATCTCACAAATGCTTCTCCTTACATCATGCATGAATCCACAAGTCACTCAAATGATCTAAGTTATCTCCCCCTTACTCTGTGCATACCACCTTGTACTTCTCAAATATGCACCATGACAACACTCTTATTTGATCATAAACTACTATAAATGAGGAATAAAAACACATGAACTCTAAAAACTAATTGAACTCACCTTGAGAACACTGAGAGGGACTCTCCCTAAGATCTCTGAGCCATTACACCTCTTAATCATCTTCAAATCTCCACACACCATGAAGAAACACCACATAGGCTTACTAGCTTTCTCTCTCAATAAACTTCATGGACCACTAATATAAATTCATGCCATTGAGATTATATCAAGCACCAATACCTAATACTTCTTGATCCTTAGACCTGATAAATTGAACAATCTAGTTCCCCCTTTGATCATGCAAACTTCTCAAGCCATCTGAGTTAGCTCCCCCTAACTCCATGTTCCTCCTTATACCACCAACTTGAAAGACTTCCCCTTGATATTAATAACCAAATATCACCTATATAAATTCTAATAACACCTTCATGGCCTCAACAACATGAAAATATCAAACTTAAAACACTAAACTGCTTTGGGTCTTCAAACAACACCATTCTGCTTTCATACTCTCACTTGCAAGCCACATCCAAGAATACCAAAAGATATTTAGACCACACACTAAATAATAAATATGTTCTAAATCAACCATATAAATTAAATTTAAAACATTCATACCATGTTATTTTGGAGAATTTGATCAAAAAACACTCTTCTTCATACTAGGCTTGTCTAGACTCCTTGTAGCCCTACCTATAACTTGTAGAGCCCACAAATTTTAGTAGACATATCTTCAGGACCTAAAACTTCATATATGAATCACTATCATATTCCCATTAAATTACACCAATTTTAATCACCTAACTCATCTTATGCAACATACTTCCTTCACAAAACTACTAGCCAATTAGGCTTCCATCTTGACAAAAACTTGAATAATTTGAAAAACACAAACCTTCAAATCTCTATTAAGATTGATTTGACAACCCATTTGTCCCATTAAACCTATTAATAATACTTAGACCTCAAATCATAATGAAAACCACTTTTCTACCATAGCTCAAAATTCTAGAATCTCAAAACAAATAGGGTCAATAAACCTCCTTCCGGTCAATGCTCACCTCTAAAACTTCTTGCACACCTGGAGAAAACCATCACACACTTCTATACCAAATTTTGAGCTTTCAAACCTTTGAGAACCCATACATCCTATAACCCATTTTAAGCCTATTTACCCTTAAGCCAAAACTGAGAAAATCAAGAGCATTAAAAAATCTCCAATTTGACTTCAAGATACCTTCAAATCACAAAACCACCTGAAAAATGCTAGAATAAGGTCAATAGACATTTATATGCAAAAATATCATCTTGAAAACTCATAAATCTTCCTTTCCCACCTAGAAACCTTCAATCCAACCCTGTAGATTGCTCTAACTAAAAACACCCTTGCAAGACCACATGCTTCTTCAAATTGAGAAATGTCTTCATGAAGCACAACAAAGACATATCTAATTCACATGGACCTATAATAGATGAACATATTATTCCTCATCATAAGACTTAAGAACCTTCTTCTTTTTCTTCCTTTTATTGACTAAAACAACTTGGTTGGCATCCATATCTTCTTTGGATTCCTTGATAATGCATGATGAATACACATGTTCTTGGTATATCTCTTCAAATAACACCTTATCCTCTTTGAAATCAAACAACAATAACTCTTTAAAATCATGAAAATCCTTCTTACCTAAAAATTATTCAACTACAACAAATAAACCATCAGATTGAGATCCTTCTTTTAGATTCTCCTTGGCCTTGAATGGTATAACTGATTTGATTCTTGGATAAACCACCTTTTTATCCATTTGGACTGATATCAAACTTCATTAGCACTCTTGAGACACCTCCAAAACTGATTCTTTTTTTATAGTATCAAAAGTTTGATTCTTGAGCTCAATAGAAATAGCCTTCACTGCCTTAGGTCTCTAACTCATGTTTTGACTTTTGATATGCTTTCTAGGAGTCTCTTCCTTATTTATATGACTTGAGGGATTTTAAAATTTACTAGGATAAAGTCTATAAATTTGAACTTTCTTATCATAAATAATACAAATAACATCATTTGTACCTTTTGATAGAATTGAACTATGATCAATCTTTGGCCAAAAACTCCTATCATAGCTCCATTAATGTCCATACTTGACTGACTTAATTCTATAGTCCTTAGCTCTAGGACCATAATTATTACATATATAATAATTACCATGGAATAAACTAGCATACCTTGAAGTATTTTGTTGTCTAACAGACCTTCATATATTGCTTTCAAAGCTTGCATTCTCCTTGACATACATAGGCTTCTCATACTTCTTCTCAAGCTTATCCAACTTGACTACAACAAGCTCATGGTCATTCTTTAATGAATCTATTTCAACCTTCAACTGTATACACTCATCACTTTTAGTTCTCAAACAAGCACTTGCAACCTCTAACTGAAATCTAAGATCTTTGATGGTCTCTTTATCCTCCTTGGTTTGTTTCCCCAAATCATTCTTCAATCTACACACTTGCTCTTCAAGATACTAGAAGAATTATTGATTCTTATTCTCATCACTCTTGGTCTTTCCTAAAAAACTTCCCTCAAGAGAATTGACTTGTGCTTCAAGAACTTTGATCACATACCTCATCTTGTGATTCATTTTTATGAGCTATGGTCCTAGATCTGTTTTTTCTTCCTCACTGTCATAGAACACTTATTCACCATACATGATGTCCTTTTCTTTTGAACAACTTTCCTCTTTTGAACTCAAAATTGCCTTGGAATTTTCTATCTAAACCTTAAGATCATTGATAACTTTCTCATCCTCTTTGGCATATTTATTCAAATTACATATTTTCTCTTCAAGCACCTTGATCATAGCCTTCCACTGTCGATTCTCTTTCTTCAACTACTTAACCATCTTGTGCTACTTAGGATTTCCTTCAAGCTATTAAGCTTCCTTCAAAGGACCTACTCTGTTACTAATTATTAGAAGTAAAATCACTAAGAGTGGGGGTGAATCAATTATTTAAGATATTTTAACTTCAATTCCAATCCTTTAAAACCCTTATTCAATTAACACAATAATTAATAGAATACATAAGTCATTTATAACAATGAACAATAGATAATACAAGATCATACACACAACACAATATCTATTTGGGAAACTCTCTTAGGGAATAAAACCCAATATCAAGCCTACAAAAACATAGAATACATATCTTATAAGGTATTAAAATATGAGAATTTAGTGGAATACCTATTCCATAAGGAGCACCTACCCCTAGGATGGTCAAGTCCTTCTAACTTGGATTTAGTGAAACACCTATTTCATAAGGAACACCTACCCCTAGGATGGTCAAGTCTTTATGACCTAGATTTATTGAAACACTTGATTTATAAAAAACACCTACCCCTAGTATGGTCAAGTCCTTTTGACCTAGATGTTTAGCACCCTTCCAAAACCTATGATATGAACATCTCTTGAACATTGATTTCCTACCAATCTGATGGAGATACAATGTATATCAACCCCCTTCACTTCTTCACATAGCCACAAACATCAAAAACCACCTTTTAGATAACTCTATCACAACCTAAAAAACATAACCAAATGGTCATACACATAGTCCATACTTTTATCAGCCTCTCAAATTAACCACCAAGCTTACACAAACATCATCTATCCTTCACTCAAACTCAAGGCATCCAAAACATCCTTTTAGATCACTTTAGACCTCTTTGCTCATCCTCAATCTTTAAACCTATAAGATCACTATTATTGACATCAAAAATATGACCTATAAGTTATACACATAGTCATCAACCTACTCTACTCTATAACCTATCCACTGGGCACACACCCCTTCCTTCACTCCATAACTCTCACATACACCTTTTCTTGCAAGTCTAGAAACCATCATATTTGGTTTCACCTTTTATTGAGTCTTCATAAATATCATGTTCACAATATTAATTATTGAAAACAACTCATTAATTCACTCTTAAGGCATCTGTATAGCTCAATTACATCTTCAAAAGTCATCCATAACATCCATGGGTCACAATTAAGCAACTATGCCTTTTAATTAGGCTTCATTAGCCCTTATATGTCTCATGGAGACCCATCCATCTCTTTGACACTTATTTGCAAAAATTAAGAAGAAAAGAACACCTTTACATAAATAGACCCATGCCACATATCCTATAGGTCCTCCTTAAGTGACAACATCCATCACAACACCCTTCTGCTATTACATAATTAGCCCAAACATCATTCTATACATACAATCACTAAGAATGAACACACAGTCAACTTTTAAGCCTTTAATCATATAGAATATAGATTGGTCAAACCTCCATCATCTAAATAAATGGTCCTCATGAAGTATACAACATGTTATAATGATTAGTTTATCTTCAAACATCAAAATACCATCAAGAACAACTCAATTACCCTTCTCGGGTTACTTGTAGAGCATGAACACATACATAGTAAAATTTGGAGCTCCATTTATTTGAATGAATAAATAATTAGACCTTATAAATAGGTTATATATACACACCACGAAGTCTTCTACAACTTTTCCTTTTACACCATGATCAAATTGTGCATATATCAAAAGTCAGATCACAAAAGCTGTAGATTAGTCTTCCCTCATAAATTCAAATATTTGAATTCCAATGATCATTGAGCAATTGTTAAACTTAGGACACTTTATCAAAATATCATACCCTCTCATATATTAAATAAATATGCATCATTGATCTCCCTTTAAAGTATCTCAGTCTTTACCTTTGCTTACTATCAAACATTGAGCACTTGTCATCATCTTGTTGCTTCCTGATAATTTGGAATAAATGCACTCTGTCGATCTCTACGGATTAACCAAGTCTTTATCTTACAGTGAATACCATTGATATAAGATTAAAGATATCAAAATTGTACCACTTGGATTATCTACATGTTTTTTACACATTTGACTCTTTGACTTTGATTTGCACCATCAATCTTCTGATAGTATGAATGCCTGCTAATCATTGATCTTCAGTCCAAGCTCTGTGAATGTGACACATGTCACTAGTGCATTCATTCTTTGAAACATTGAATTTCATGTGCACCTTTGGGTCAAGATATGTGATTTCACATGTACCATTATATCTACTAACTAGATGACCTTAGACTTCAACATAGTTTATCTTGATGGTCTTTGGCCCATCATAGTCTACAAGTACAACTTTGAAGATTTGTTTTTGGAGCTAGAAAACACTTCAGGACTCCAAATCCTTAGGGTACATTCTTGGCACTATAAAAAACATCACCATGAAAACATTTTCACACTATTGAATTTATAAGTACCTTCAATAAATGCACAAACGTTTTGGATCATACATGTCTGCATGACGTGCAATGATGGTCTGACTAAGTATAGAAACTTAGTGAACTTCTGTCTGAGAGGCCAACTTTGTACCCATTTAGCTACACTCAACCTCATGAACTAAAATTTGAACCATATGATATCCTCACATTAGGGAATCCATACATATATCAAGCTACTCCTGGAACCTTTACACATGTGAAATATAATGTTATCAATATGCCTACTTAGATTTTTTTGCCATAAAACCAACTCTGCGTAAATGAACATAATGAAGAACATGATGAACACAATGCATTACCATAAGAATTTTAATCACTCTTGACACCCAAAAGGACCTCTAAAACATGATCTCATCATTTATAACATTCATCAACATCCTATCCAAGCATATACTGAATATACATGCTTACATACTAGGCTACCAAGCCAATGCTAACACATTATTCACATGCTTGTCTTCTCTCCTTGATCTAAAACCACATCAACATGCTAGATACAATATGATAAGCCTAAAACAATAATTACCTCAGATCATATGCATCCAAATCCTTCCTTGCACAACTTTAGGCTCAAACTCATCATCATCATGACATCACCACTTCATCATTACCTTTGACATCAATGCACACATGACATCAATATTTTACATCAATGACCACACTTACCAATAATTTTAATAGGTACAAGTTTTATAAGAAAAATGGTGTACCAAAAATCTCTAAGTATCACTTAAATGATTGGCATAGGGATCGTAAATGAGATCCCTCCCTCGACTAGCCTTAAAAGGTTGTCCACTTTATTACTACATATAAACGTGTGAGAAAAAATGTATGTGCTTATTTTTAAGAAAATAAAGTAAACTAAATCATAAAGGTGAAGATACTATGGAATATGCCTTTTTTTAGTAGCTAAATCATAAGTTACATTTGATATAAATTGAGTCTACCACCATCGAAATGCCTAAGGAATATTTCACCATCTAATGTGTGAAACTTGAAATCATTAGTTTCTCTAAATTATCATTAATTATGTAGGGCCCCATCTAGTGAATTTGGATATGTCTTGGATGCTTAACATATTTGGAATCATATAATAGAACATGTATGCCCTTTTAAAAGATATTTCCTTTAATGTGTTTATCATGCCAAACCTTTCGTCTAACCTTATTTACTCCTTGGCTCCATTTTGCCATGACAATTTTTTTGTCAAGATTAATGGTAACTTCAAGGTGCATGTCAATAGATTCCTTATCATCCATTAAACTAATACACACAATATAAAGAGAGGGTACAAAAAAGTCCATGGATATATATATTAACTAAAAATAAATATACAAATAATTCACAAAAAATATAAGCGGTATCAGAGCACACTACATCACACCAGGTAAAGCCTAGGATCCAAAAATAAAAGCACCACTAATAATTAGGTAAATCCTAGGAACAAGTCACAAAGTCATAATAAAATATAAATTTAAGTAGTAAAATCAAAGCTAGAAGGTGGAGGATCCATATCATCAGGACCCTAGCTTGAGCTTGGCAAGTCATTACCATTTGTAAAAGGCTCCCAGCTAATATTTTGAGCCATGTCATCTTCTTATTTATTTGTCTGAGTGGGTGAAATGGCTAGATAAATATTGGGTAACTTGTTCAACACATCTGATTGGCCTCTAGGTAACACCCCCAAACATTTGCGCATAAAGGAGGAAGATGAGCATCCCAACAATCTACCTAGCTGGGGAAGGAGGTGATGACTACCACCCTCATTGCTGCCTAAGAGGGGTCATGCAATGGTATGGGGTGCCATTATGAGAGAGGCATTAGGAATAGATGTGATGATGCCCACCATGAGGTGGCAGAGTAATTCTATCCTCTAGTTTAGGATCCCTAGGCAGAGATGATAGAACTTAGCTAATTGCACAAGGAGCATTTCCCTAGTGAGAGAGGAGATCCTAAAGGTGCCCAAGCTACATAGCCACTTTATTAGCTTGAAATTAAATATTCAAAAGAACATTAGAGAAGATAGAGTACTTTTTTAAAATAGAGACATTATAATTAGCTACAACATTATTAAACACATAATTATTTATTTCTTTCCAAGGCTAGAAGAGAATCTCTACCCTAAAAGTATGCTAGACTTGTATGTATTTAAAGGGAATCATGGGTTCATATCCAAGGAGGATGTGATGCCAAAGAAATAATTTAGGTTGGAAAGGCTTGAAGAGTTTATGGATCCAAGTCTAGACCCTTTGAGTTTTAGAACAATACCAAAAAAGATGAGGAAGTGTCTCAAGGTGGCCATAGAAAGGGCAAATAGGAAGGTGAACTCTTAGTTGGATGAATATTCGGCCAATAGGTAAGCCTTGGTGTAGTATAAACCAAGAAATATGAGCAAGATTGGGATCCACATAAGCCCCCTAGATAGTGTTGAAGTAGAAGCTCTACATAGTAATAGATAAATACAACCCCTAATGAGCATTAAGATTTTCCACCATAGGTAAATAGGGGGTGAGCTGGCCATAGCCAAGCCAAAGAGTGTAATTATGAAAGGGTGTCTCCACATACCACTTCCATTCCTTCCACTATGGATGAGTAGAGTGGATCGAGATTTTGTGGAGCATGGAGGGTAGTATGACATTAATTATCTCCTAGTAAGATTCCTAGTCTGTATTGGCTAACCAAAATTTGGCTTTCGCATCTTCCTAAGATAACCAAGAATGAGATCTCCTATAGTAGATATCTTGGATAGTATGAATTCCCCTTTGGAAAAACTTGAGAGCATTGATCTAAGGGATGTATACCAAGGGCAATTCATTAAAGTTAATAACAAGAAACCACCAGATTAAGTGGGTGTTAATAGATAACCCATCATGAAATCCTAAACCATTCTATAGAAGCCATGGTTTAATCTTTTCCCATGCCTTCTAGATGCTTTTAGCCACAAAGGACCCTATGATTTGGATGAGAGACTTAATGAAGAGTAAATTGGGGAATTCGAGTCATTTTTAGGCTTTCTTGCCCATAGGCAAGCCTGAGGAGATGTAGTGTCTGAACAATACCTTCTAAGCCTCTTGGCCCTTAATGGCCCATATAATCCATTTGGCACATAATGCAGTTCCTTATCAGGCTATGTCAATGACCCCCATCCCTTTGGTATCCTACATGAGGAAGCAATATTCCTAGGCCACCCTATGGAATCCTTTATCTTGGGGGAACTGGCCCAAAGGAAATCTTTGAGCAATTTCTCTAACTTCTGGTAAGATTTCTTAGAAGGCACCCAACATGAAGAGTAGTACACATGGGTGGTCGTAAGATTTTTTGAGAAAATTTGAAATTTTCCATCTAACGAAAGAGACTTGGTCACCCAATATTCTAACTTCTTAGCAACTCTATCAACAACATATTGCCACAAAAAATGTGGTGAAGCATCAAAAGTAAAGGGAATGCCAATAAATTTGAATATTTTTTCATGTTGGATCCACTTCCAACCATATTTAGCAGCCCACGTCGGTGGAGGGAGGTAATATTGCCTATACTAATGAGTTTTTTTCCATTGGATGCTGGAGCTAGAGGCTAGGGAAAAGGTGTTAAGACACTACAAGGCATTATCCACATTAGATTCATCCTCAATGAGAGTAAGGAAGGATTCACCTCTAAAGTGACCATTAAGATATTACATATCTTTTTGTAGGTTTACAATGTCTGGAGGGAGATAAATTCCATTAACAAGGCCCCTAGCTTGGGCATTACTAATAAGATATCCAAAACCCTCAGTTATAAGTACATACAAGGTGGGATCTAATGGGCACCCTTGATGAATGGAGCAAAACAAGCCAAACTGCTCAAAAGTGACTCTATTAATGGAAAGGATAGCTAAGGCATCTGTAAAACTATTTTTGACCTAAAGACCAATTAGAAAGGTGTAGATTTTCTTAGGAACTTATAAGTGGTAAAATATGCCCATAATACTACATAAATTTGATCATCCCAGTCCTTATTCCCCACATTGAAAATATTTGTCAACGTCTGATCGAGGATTTTTTGGATGCTTCAAAGGATGGTAAGGGGTAATCTTATGGTGCAAAAACATGAATTCAGATAATAAACCACATTGTTTCATTTATAAAATGTATACCCTGATCACTAGCTAAGCTCAAAGGACATCCATAATGGATAATAATATTTTCCAAAGGAAGTGCATTGTTGTTGCTAAAATATAATTTTTGGTTGGAATTTCTTATGCCCATTTGGTCAAGTAGTCTATTGTGGTCATAATATAATGCACACCAATTATATACACACTTGGGATGATGGATCTTAAAAAATCAATCACCCACTTCTCAAATGATTCTTGAGTATTAACATGAGCCATTCACATCTCATCATCATGATTGGGTTTACTAGCTTTTTAAAATACATCACATCTTTATGCAGAGTCCTTTGCATCCTTAAATAATGTCAACCATCATAGGTTATAAAATAGAATCTTTCTTTTGGTGGCCTCACTGATATAATGGCTACCTACAATACTTTCATACCCCTCATGTAGAACCTCAATATATTCGTGTTTTAAAACATAGTGTCATAAGACCTCATCTTATCTCAAGTTTTATATTTCTCCACCAATCATCAATAAGGTGTTATGAAAATTTCTAGTTGTTTCTTATCCTTCAATTTATAATTGCTTGGAAAAATGCTCAAAGTGTGGAATGTGGTGATGTAAGTGAGGTCTTTAGGAATACATTATATCTGGTATAATTATGCATTTGACAAGCCATCCTCTATATTTTACACACCTTCCCCTATGGTGTTCCTAGATAAATGATCTAGGCTAGGATTTTGTTTCCCCAGTTTGATAACAATGAAGAATAGAACAATCCATTGACATATCCTCATGTGCAAGACTAGATTGTTGATAAGATGCTTTAGTGTTTCATGGTTCATAAAAATAAAAATGATGTAGCAATAAGGTACTAGCTAAACTCATAAAATGCATAAACCATCACAAGCACTTTGCACTCAATTTTTTATAATTATGTTATTCTGGAGTAAGTTTCTATTTAGAAAAGTAAATAGGATGATTCATCTTATCATCCCCTAGTTGTGCCAAAATGGCACCAATTTCCATCCCTGATGCATCAATGTGTATATGGATAAAAGTATTCTAATTTGAGAATCACGGGATTGGTGCACTTACAAGCTTTTATTTCAGTGTTGAATGCCTACTATTACTTCTTAGTCTAGAAGAATGGACCATCCTTGTGCATCAATTCCTCCATTGGCACACTATTTTCCACATAGTTCCTAATAAACTTGTGATAGTATCCTATGTGACCAAGGAATACACGTACATCCCATTGAGTGGTTGGTGTTTCCAATTAAAAAATAGTAGCAACCTTAGTTGGGTTGACAAACATGCTTTATATATATATATAAAACATGGCCAATAAATGTCCCAAATGGCATCAAAAATACACATTTCTTTAGATTCAATGAAATATACAACTAGTAGAAATGTTCAAACCTCAAATGTGGATTATCATGATGATTCTTGACAAACACATAATACCATTCAGTTATCAAGTTATACTTGAAGGAATCGATGAATGAAGTCCTTAAATATCATCACCATAATGTGCGATAACACTCCTGACATGTTATTTAGCCTAAATGACATAATTTTATAAGCAAATAAGCCCCATTCCATCACAAATATCATTTTAGGCTTGTCTTCCTCAATTTGCCTTGATGATAGTTGGAGAACCCATTAGTCAATGCATAAATCTTGTAAGCCCCCTACTCTTATAATTTCCTTGGTGAATGGGGTTGGAAATGGGTTAGTGACACATGTGATACCATACTTTAATGCAGTTTGAATTTTCCCATATTTATTAATGTTGATCATCATGGAAGTTACCCACTTGGATTCTTTAATGGGATAAATGACTCCTCTAATCAACATATTAATTTTTTATTTTGCTTTGGTGCGCATATTTGGGTTCATCATATATGTCTACTTTTTCACAACTCATACCATCCACTAGTTTGATCTTAATTTTTCCTATAGAAGGGTGTACTCCCTTAATCTCTTTATAGGTATGTGGGAAAATGCCTTGATATACTTGTGCAAGCTCAATGATGTGAGCCAACTATTCATCTTTCCAATGATCACCAATAGTGGTAATCTTTAGTTCTTCTTTAATGCCAATATTGAATTTAGTGGTATTTAGGGGTTCACAATAGTACTTATACTTATCCTCTTGTGCACCTACCACATGTCATTCCCCATAAGATGTTTTATCCCTTAAATGGTTCATAATGTCTTATGGTGTTTCTTATACTTGGTGCATGAATTTATCTTTACCACACTTGTAACTCCAATTTTTATTAATCCAAACTTCTTCATCCTCTTCACTTGAATTACTATTACCAACATAGTCTTCAAACATCTTTGGGTAATGTTAGGCCTTTTTCAATATGTAATTTTTGTACGTAATCCTCCATTGTAGCTTCAACATAGAAGATAGATCTATTTTTGGCTTGGTTTATAAAAATGAGAAAGTATGAAAAAAAAAGTGGCCTTTATCTCCTTTCGTTAAACTATTGCACAATGCATCTCACATATAATGTACCACAATTGTGTGCCTAAATATTCCATGCTTAATGAAACACATGAACCCATAACATTTTGGGAAGATGATACATTGTAATTATCCACATCTCCTAGTAGCTTTGGAGATGTCTCTTAGGTGAGGAATGTCAAACATAACTCTCAAAGCCCAATCAATTTCTACTCCATTCAAACTTAGTGCATATGTCTTCTTTGAAAGTGGCTAAAGTTGGTAGGTTGGGTTTGTGGGTAACCCACCAACATGTGACAATACTCATCATGGTGTAGATTATAAAATTTGATCACTCATCCTTCTTAGGGATTCATGATTATATAGTCTTCACAAAGGAATTCACATCTTCAGATCCTTCATACCATATAAAATTAATAATCTACTCTTACTAAGGTAGTATACTCACTTTATTTTTGGGATTGCAAATAGAAACCAAATTTTGTTGTATTAATATGACCCAATTTTCCTTTTGTATCCTAACGTGTTTGATTTTAGTTTAGGTGATCTTAATTTTTAATTCATATCATGATATTTATGCCCAATTACTTTGTAGGACTCTTGCACCCATCAGTCAAAAAATAATACTTGTTGTATCTGAAATAGAATTTGCATATTCTAGATCTTAAATGCCTTAGATATATATATCTAAATGTTTAGGTCCCTTTTCAGTAATTTTGTATAAGTGGTTGAATTATTCATCCATATCTATAATTTTGGTGTAGGTTAATCCATGGTTAAAATCAAGATGGATGATGACACACTGCTTTCCATTTTTGAAGCTCATGAAATATTTATTGAAGCTCATATATGAATTATTTTCATAACATCATGGTTTGAAAAGTAATTCTTGGTAGATACTATCTTCAATTAACCCAATAATCTCAAAATTTTCATGAAACTTAACCCCTATCACATCAACATAAACATTTCTTAGGACTCTCAATGTTTGTGCGTAAGTTTTATTGGTTAAAAATCAAACATGAGGTGAATGCCTCAATGGAGGACTACCCATTCCACTAGGATTATTGAATAAGAATGTTTATCTCAACACTTGTGTTGATTAGGATATCACATACTAACGACACATCTATTGTTGCATCAATGAACAACTCTTGATCATAACCTACATTTTGTGTAATCTTGACTTCACATTATCTAATGAGGTGCGACACAAGTTATTTAGTATTGTATGTAAGGTGTTGAATCATCTAATTATTTATCATAGGGATCATACATTTTATGTGAAAAATATCTAACATCTCAGATTAATCAATACCCATAGGTTCTTATGAAACAACCATTTGAAGTGCTTCTTTTTTCTTTGCCTCCTTTTCAGAATAAAACTAGAGATTACCTTATATTTTTTGTATCATTTCCATTACTTCTTATAAGATCTCCTTGTGGTGAAATATATCGAGATAGAATGGTTTAACCTTTCTTCCTTATATGGTTCATATCTTGGTTGAATCTTCTCAGTTGATGTAGTTTGAGGTTGGGTGGTGGCACCGTTATGCATTTTAATATTTACTTTTGGTCCTTATGTTTTCCAACCTTCCTCCTTTGGAATAAATTCATATGATGGGAACACAATAATGATCATCCCTATACATTTTTTTGACTTATCCTTTTATGTTATTTTAACATAAAGGTCAGTGCAATATTTGGTTATATGCTCAGCTCTGCAATATTTGGTTATATGCTCAGCTCTGCAATACCCATAGGTCATAAAATTTGGGCAATCTCTTTGGTAATGTTCTAGTAAATCAAACTTATAATAAGTACATGACATGAACCATCTAACTCCTTGTCCACCACCTCTTCCATGATAAGGGTTTTGAACACTGTATTGTCCTTAATTTTGGTTGGTAAGACCAATAGTTGTCCGATAGACCCCATATTGATGTACCTCATGAATATATTATATCACCCTATAATATTTAGTATTTTGAGTGAAAAACTCACATATTTTTCACTACAAGGAGACTTTTATCTAGTTTTCTATTGTAGTAGGAATTTTTTTTCATGTCATGTCCTTCATGGAAAATCTCATAATATGTAATGAGTGCATGAACGTTGTGCCTAGGGAAATTATTTTTGTTATGACTTTTAAATTCACAATGAATAAATCAAAGGACACTATACATTTTGTGGACTATTGGCTGTGATATTTTTCATTTATAAGGCCATTAAATTAATATGTGCTTCCATAAATAGGTTTACTATTTATCAATACTCCCAACTACCTCTACTCATAGTACTATTTTAAGTGATTCTCTCAAATCTGTAAAGGTCTTCATAGATAATGCATGTTAGAAAGGTGTTAACAAACCATTACATGTGTTATAATAGATGTATCTAATATGACTACTTCAAGATCATGGTTTTGAATTTTGCATCATATTGGAAAATGCTCTTCATCAACTCTTTTTTGGTCTCCTTCAAGGCAAAGATACTTTATTATTCAAATTTTATAATTTCAATTTCCTTTAGGAAAGCTTAGTTTAAAAGGTCACAACCTAAAATGGCCTACTTTGGGTCATACTTACAATACCAATTATGCATGAAATCTAACAATATGGTCACAAGATGACTAGCCTTTTAGTTTAGTGTAGTGACAACCTTGGTGCACTAGATGAGTTCACACTTGAGGATGTGTTCGCCTGCATTATCCACACTTTTATACTTGGGAAAACTTAATGAAATATCATTAAAAAAGTTTTACAACATTATTACTAGTGTGAGTGGTATAGTTATGGTTAGTGCACTTAGGATTTGGCTTCATCTAGGGTTTCCACTTAGGTTGTCCAGACTACCCCTATTTGCAGTGAAACTCCACCAATCATAATAATAGGTTATATTATGGTAGGATTGATGCCTTATATTTTTTGTATGTGTTGCTACACTTACCACCATTTCACCTGCCAAATTATTACTTATTAGTGTGTGTGGATTTACACACTACATTTGTGGCATACCATACATTACTAGATTCTTTGGTTTCACCAAATTTGGTATAATTGATCCTAATAGTTTATTTGACATTAACTACTATAACACACTCTATTCTAACTTTTTCCTTAACAACTCTACCATCTCAAGCAAATTAACACAATCCCCATTAGATATTGTTTGATCAAGAGATGTATATGCTTGTGTTTTAGGTAGACCTTGGTGGGGGCTTCTTACTCTATATAATTTTGCATGTTCCTGGGGCTCCAAAATTATTTAGGTTCCCCTTCCTAGATGCTTGATTTCTCATCAGCATGTGATTTACCTTCAATGCAACATCTACTCTATGTAAGAGCCATCCATTTACCATCTTGATTTCATGTAGGTTCTTGTAGCATATCTTGGATCTTCCCCCTACTTGGGGTCCTTGGTGGAAATCACCTTTTACTGATCCTCATCATATTTTCATTGACTGCATTCATGGTCATTTGGTTTCTTCATGTTGAAGTTTTTTTCCATTACTAAAACAAATGAATCATGCCTAGCCTTCATCGCTTATCATTTATATAGCCCATACATAAAAGAACTTAGATAGCCATTGGGAGGTTTTCAATCCTATAGTCCACCATTAATTTATTGATTTATAACTATAATTGAGCTATGTATGAACCCTATGGTTCATAAAAAAAATGATACACAACATTTTTTGGATAGGAATAAATGGATACTATAAATTTTAATACATAATTTTTAAATGTGTCATGCTACCATACATCAAATATTCCCATCTACATCATGTCAGTTTCTTGTAACTAATCAACATGTGCATTTGTCTAAGGTTTGTTTTGACTATAGTCTATACTCTTTCCCAATACATATGAATCTATCCATACATGTAGATATCCTAAAAATTCACATAATAACACCTTATGTTGATGAGTGGTTTTTACACCAACATACAAGGCTCTCACCCTCTTATTTTAGGACTACTACTAATGCAATCCAGGGCACAAGTTATGGGTATTAAAATTTAAACATATCCATGTGGTGGAATAGTAGTTAGAGTAACATGTGAGTCTCTTACAAGGATTTTATATGTAGGCATTAAATAATTGTGTGGTCTCTAATTCTATGTCGTGGGTTACCTAAATGATGAAAATGATGCCCTATGTGGGTACTTACAATGGTGTTATGATAAAAGGGCTAGGATGTCATAAAAAATGATAAAAATGAGGGAAAGGGTAAGGTAGAGAAGAAGGGATTTAGACTTTCATTGGGCAATTTCTTCATTTAAACAACACTCAAAATATTCATTGTGTAACAACAATGTTTTCCATATTTAGCTTAATTACACAGATCTAAAGAGATGTGGAGCAAGAGTATGAGGGAAGTGACTTTGATCATTATTAATCCTAGAAGCACCTCTTTGCAAGATAAGTTGATTACAACAAACAACATAATACCTAAGACTACAATAACTTTATAAGGATCAATTTTGTGGCATCAAATAACTATAACACATTTAAATGATACAAAAAAATATTAGAGGCTAACTACTAAGATGATTAATAACCAATATTACACATTATAATCTACTCATGATAAAACATAAAAATCCCTACGTAATTACTTAAATCTCCAAAACATACTCAACATTAGTCTAAAAAATGAGAAATAAGACATAATAGAACATGCAAATACAAGTGTCTAAACATTCCATAGAATTTCATAGCTATCTCTTCGTATTTCTATCAAATTCTCTTTCCCAAGGCAAAAAACTAGTAAAATAGACCAACTAGCAATGTAATTCAGTTAGAAGGCTAGAAAACTGATCATTTTACCATATTTTATAGATGTATTTATAGATTTAGAAAGGGCCTTAACCATTTGATGCCATGATGACAAATCTGGTTACAACCAAAATCACATGCACAAAAGACTAAGAGTGGTCACAAAATATTAGAATCAAATATCCCTCCTTATTGAAACCACATGGAAGTATAATGATCAGGTTGATAATAGCAGTGGGGACCATCATAAACCATTTGATCCCTATCATCTTACATCTTTTATCATTTTGTATCCTTTTCCATGTCAAGGTCTCTCAATGCCCATAGGTTTGTGGTAGTGTGTTTTATGATTTGGATGATATGCGACAACATGAGTGTTACAACTAAGATGGTTATCACCAAGGCTTGGGATTATTAGCAGAGGTTCCTATAAAACCCTTTAGAACATGTTAATATAGGGATAAATTGCACATGAATTAACACAAGCAAATAAAAAATGGTAATTTGGACTAAATATATAGATTAATAGGAAAAATAAATAATTTGTGCAAATAAATGCAAACTTATTAGAATATAAATAGTTGGTATAAACTAATATCATTAATAGATTAAAGCAAATAGAGTATTTACTGTACATAAAAAAAGGATAAAATATACATAAGAAAACTATTTTAGAATGATAATATTAATTTCTATCACATCAGAACCATATCCAAATACAATTGAGCACTATATATAGAGTTTTACAAAGCATCATCTCTTCATATTCCAGCTGTCCATTATGCCCAAAAGGAAGGACTCTTTACATTTTCAAGTCTATTTTTGTGCTTATAAATGTCAAGTACCTATAAAATATTATGTAAAAGACAAAATTATGCAAGTCGCATACATGTCCATCAAATATACTCTACAATTTTGGTAACGCTATTATATTCTCAAAACTTTCTCATACTTAATTAGTTGTCTCATCCTGAGATAAAATTATAGCAAGTTATCCTAATTTGAAGTTTGAACTGAGGATTTAAACAAGAAATAAGAGTTATGGTTATCACTCTAGGTGTTTTTTACCAATTTTCATCCTTTGTTCACTACTTAGCCACCCTTCTAGGTTTTAAACTAAGGATCGTACTAGCCTACTGCCCTTTCAAGTTTTCAATATACTAGCTTAACTAGGTGGCCACCCTTTACGGGTTTTAAATCAGCTTGGCCCCACTCCTAATGCTTAAGGAAATCCTAAAAAATTGTGACAAAACTTGTGAAAACTACAAAATTGTAAGTACATAATACCTATTAGGTCGGTGGTGGTATGCTCTGGGTTGGATACATAACAAGTCACTATTGTGATGGTTCTGTTGGAGTTGTGGATGAAGCACTTGGTTCAACAAAATATATTGGTAGATATTGTGTTTATTATTAGATGATTGGATCCGAGCTTGTGGAAAACATCTTCTTCTAAATAATTTATTACAACTAATATGGAGGAATTAATTGTGGGTCATCAACAAGTTATGAAATGGATACATCACATTGGGATAAATCTTTCTTTAGAATTTTCTAGTCAATTAACACTTATTGCACCATAGTGAGAAATGTTCATTATCGGACTTGAATCACCATCAAGTTCTAAATATATTCATCATCTATAATGGTGATTGGTGCCAGAAAAAATTATGCTTTGATTTGGATGTCTTGGGACAATGCCTCTAACCAGTGCACATGCCTCTACATTTGAATGCCAATAAATAAACTATGTAAAATCTCATTTTGACAGGTTTATAAATTTTTCATGGAATTATCCCTTTAATAAATCAACTGATTGAGTGTGTTTTTCATTGCTATGAGGGTAGCTATATGATCTTCCATCACAACTTTGGCTTTGTTTACCCTGTCAAATTTTGTCTTAATTACTGACAATGAATTGTTAAGTTGTTGCTTCTAATTCAACATACCCTATGTTATCCATTTGGCTTTGAGTGAAACTGTATATAGAACCTATTCATTCTCTTCCAAAAGCTCATAGATCACCTCTATTTCTACTTTGATGTTTTTCCCTTGAGCTCATAGCATTTAAAACTAGTCAGTCTTTTTTTAGTTGTGTCAATAAAGCTGAGAACTACTTTTCTTCAGACATGACCTAGTCACCTAGAACTTGGGTAACTAGTGTAGGGAAATTGTTGTCAATAATATGGTGTGCATTAGTGAACTAAAGGTTTAAATATGCATTCTCCTCTCATATCTACAAGACTTCCTACTCCAAGTTTGAAACCTTTTACACTATTAATTCTTGGAAAGTAGCTACCCCTTCAATTTGTTTAGTTAGTGATAGTTGAGAAACATCCAAAGATGTTTCTTATGTAATCATAGCTGGAGCCATGGATTTCATCACAGTCAGTATAGTGGATACCATGAACTAAACTAAAGGAATATAAAAGGTGGTGTGATAGGTGGATGATGTGGGAACATCCCGTAACCATTGTCTATTTTTTTACAGTCGAAGCTGAGAATCCTCCTCCTATGCACCTCCTTGTATTGTAAGTTACTATTACACTTCACCCTTTATTTTCTCCTTGGATTTTTTCTCTATCTCAACTCTAGATTTAGCTTTAGATTCAATGTAGCTTTAGCTTCTACCTTTCCTTTAGATTTAGGTTCCACTTTAGACATAGCCTTAACTTTTGTGTTAGCTTTGAATTTAGCATCTTCTTGAGCCTTAGCCTTTGAATCAATTTTGGATTTAGCATCTGTGGCAGCCTTGGCCTTAGCCTATTCATCTACCTTGGCTTTAGATTTAGCTACAACCTTGTCTTTGTCTTTGGATTCCTTCTCCTTGGCCTCTTTCTTATCCTTTGCTCCTCTTGAGCCTTTACAGGGGTCATTACCTTCTCTTTATTTTGTTTCAAAACCTATGCTTCTTACTATTTCCTTACTACCCTTCTTGTTATTTCTTCTTTATCTTTTCTTCTTTGGCTCTTTGATTTTGAGTGTCTGCTTCTTGGCACTTTTCTTTTGAACCTCCACTTTTTTAGATTATTTCATGTATTCCTCCTCCATGACCTATTATTTGCAATACTCTTCCTCAACAGCTTTGCACTTTGCTTCTTATTTATTTTTCTTCTTATCTTCCTTCTCCTTCTACTTATCCTACTTTTTCACATCTACTAGATCCTCTTATACTTACACAGCTTCATGTTGTGGCTCTAACTATGGTAAATTAGTCTCTTCAGGATCTTTCATAGGGGTGGATGAATGCAAAACTATAACTAATTCTAAATATTCCAAAGAGGATGATTCCATAACAATACCTCTTCACTCAATCATCTTCTTTTTATAAGTTGGCAGTGGAGTGAGGCTATTCTTTTGCCTCTTCATAGTCTGGACCTAAAGTTGTTTTTAGGATTCATGTGTTTGTTGAATTCCACTCTCCTCTACTAGATCTACAAAAGACACCATCCTATCTTTGATTGGCATATATGGTCAAGCTTTATAATGTGTCCTTGGTTTGCATAGTATGGTTGTAGGTGGAATTTATTATGTCTATGGCTCTACATACTACATAATAGAGGACCCTATAGCTAGATCTGATTAGAAAAGTTTTTCCTAAAATCATTATCAGGTTGCTTCTTGACCTATAGTGTCAACTACAGTAGAAGGAGGAGGTTGGGTGATATCAACCCTCATATTTTGTTTTACCTAATTCTCCACTTGGTTGGTTTGCACTGCTTCATAGAAAAAATTTCTTTCTCCTCTTTTTTCTCATAAACATCATTACCAAGGTATACAACCATGGACTGAAACAATTCTTTTTCTACAATTCCTAGTTCTACCAAGTTGTATTCAACTACTATCTTTGAAACATATTTATTATCGAAATAGGACTTAGTATGTCATGTTCTCTTTTTAGGTGGTGGTAGGGAAGCTCTCCATATCGGTACCTTCCTCTTTCCCTTGTCAGTGTATGATGGATCCATTATTGTTTATGGTGGTGCCTACGGTTGAGCTTGTGGTTGGGGTTGAGCTTTTGCCTAAGGTTACATAGGTTGTTGTATACCTGGGGGTATGGATCACAAAGGTTACACTGATCTAGATACTAGGGATTTCTATCTCAAAACTTCCACCTACACATCCAACATGGTGATGAGAAATGGTAGTGGAGTTGTGGATTTTTTTGGAAACTCATGCACTTTGATTTGGATGCCACTGTGCAACTTTGTAACTGAGACATGTTGTCTAAGATACTGCATCACATCCTAAGTAACCCTAGGGTATAAAATAATCATGGTTTGGATATATAGACACCATGCATTGAATATCCACAACTATTCATAATACTACCCTATTTTAGTACACATGATATTGGTGAATGTAATAGTATGCCAAAAATCTCTTGTAGGGTTGGCTGGTCCTTCCAGTGATTTCTATTATGTGAAATAGAAGAGTAAGACAAAAATTAGTACTAGAATGCCTATGAAATGTAGATGAAAATATTCTCAATGTTCATTATGAGTTCTGAGGCAAGAAACTAGGGCCAATTAAAATATTCATGTAGGTGTATCATGTGATACACAATGTCCATAACTCCTTTGGTTTCCTACTTCACATGTTTCATTGTCTGCCAAAATCATTTGGTGATGCATTTAGATAGGATGTGAACCAAAGCATATTCTATAGAATCAATTGGGATTCCTCTACTTGTCCTTGTATGTTTTTATCTAGTATATGAATAGATAGGTGGCATTGTCAGGATAAATAACCGGAAGCACACAATTGATTACCAAACCAAGCAACTTAATATGCGAAAATTAACCAGAATCACAAGTAACTAGAATTCAGAATTAACACATGATATGAGAGACAATACACAACTTGTATTAATACTCATACAGAAAAGAATACAATAAATAAGATGCCACTTCTTCTCCACCACCTCTTCAGAGGCTTCCCACACCTCAAGTGAACAACAATTCTCTCCTCAAAGCTCTCTCTCTCAGGTCCCAACACACAACTCAAACACAGAGTTGGTGTTCACCTCCAGTGCTCCACGCACACCACAAGTGCTCCACGCACTCCACAAGTACTCAAGGTACTTCAAGTAGATCTCCCATGAACCTGCAATAACCTACACCTCAACAGACCATACTTATGGAAGGAACTCCCTTGCCTTCCTCTTTGCTCTATCTAAGTACACACCTGTACTCCAAGTAGATCC
The DNA here is from genome assembly GCA_037957365.1 of Torreya grandis. Lineage (NCBI taxonomy): Eukaryota > Viridiplantae > Streptophyta > Pinopsida > Cupressales > Taxaceae > Torreya > Torreya grandis. Next base: position 1,728,778 of record JARHVA010000039.1, on the reverse strand, counting down.
TGCCTGATTCTGCTCCCTATTGTGTTGATGTCCTATCTGATCTTGCACACCTGCAAATCAACCTGGTTCTACACACCTGTGAACCTTGACCTTGCACACACATACACCTACAGATTAATGATCTTACTTACCATGCAGATCTCCTATAAAGGCCATGCTCACCTAATGACCAAGATCATACATACATGAAGAACCCTGCTGATTCTCTAATCCAGCACCTACACACCTGGTATTGTGTCACTAGGAGGAACACACCATAGCTCTACCTCACACACAGAAGGAGCTTATAATATTGCTCTCTTATTCTCTAGCACAAGTTTCCAATACAACCATGAGTCTATTATATAGATCTCATCCAAACAATAATTAGACATCTAATTACAATAATTAGATCCGCAGCTCTCAGTCTATAATTAGCTCTAATCATGCAAACACTTGGTTTGTCAACCCACTGCCCATAATATACTCGCAGTCAAACCACACAGGCGACCAACATCGGTCCCTGTCTGCCTGGAGGTGATCGACGTCGGCCGATCCCTGACCGACGTCGGTTGTTTCTCTTCACTATCCTATCGATGTCGACTGATCAGACTGATGCCGATTGCTCTAACACTCAGCAACCTTCAGCAACCCCTCCAATGGCCTTCTCCATGTCTGCATCAGTGAAGCTTTTAGCTCCACAACCTAACAGGCATTGTAGATTTGTAAGGCAAAAGGGATTTACCTCAAGATGGAATCCCTTTGCTCTTGCCATGGTCATAGGCTCAATGAATATGGTTAACATATTGAAACAAATGAATAGAAACTTCATTAAATTGAATGAGCAAAGTAAACATTACCTCATATAATTACCTAAAATTAGGTAAATTGATTAGTCATTCGACATCAGATCTTTGTAGAGGATGTTGAAGTGCTAGCGCTCCTACTTGAGTTGCTTTTTGTGGGTCATGAAAAAACATAGTAGTTTCTATCACATAAATAAAATCAAAGGGATTGGGGTCATGATATTTGGTCTATCTGAGTTCTAGACCAATTCCCATTTTCTCTTTTTGTGCATCAATGAATTGAATCAATAATTGTGCCCTATCTATGGTTACTATTTTGGATTAATTTGAAGACTTTCTTTGATTGGTATGGCACTAGTGAGAGATATATGCACAAGTAGTTATTTTGGATGTAGATCACAAAGTTATCTTATTTGTATAAGTGTGTAATGTCTTTTTGTTTTCCACATTTTTTGTTATATTGTGTTTATCACCCAAATACATCAAGTCATTAAATTTGAATGTGTTGAGTTTATTGTGCATGAGTTTACCTCCAAAATTTATGTCAACTAACTATTGTTTGATATGATAGTTAATATTATACATTCAGATTCTTTGATCCATCCATTGGTAGGAAGCTAATGTGATGTGGCATCCTTTCATCTATCTGATTTATTTTATGGCCCATTCTATCATTTTACCACATGATCTACTTTGGGAATATGTAATATCTCAAGTGCCTTGTCATTAATGATTTTGAATACCCATTAAATATCCTTTCCCCTTACCTATTTTGTCACCACCTCATTCCTAGAATTAGTTGATGAACACCATGTTCCTGTTGCTAGTTATATTTCCTTTAGGCTGACTTTACATATCGATCACACTCTACAATTTTGACTAACTAAGCTTCATTTCAATGTGATGTGATACAAATATCACAATGTATAAACACACTTACCCAAATAAAAAAACATTAAATAAAAGTCCTAATTACATGGTGCTACTCAACACCCTCTCTCATTGACAACATTAAATGATAGAGACTAATGATGGTAAGGCTTAAGCCTGCAACCATTTATACACCTTGGTAGAATGGTTCCCTGTAGATCTTAAAAAAAAGTTGTGCCCTATTTTGAAACATCATGGATGATATAGGGTCCCTTCCATCTAATGCATAGTTTTCTTGGAAATGCTTTAAATATGTTGTCATGGAGTAAAAATGCTTATTTGAAATATATTTCCTTAGATCATAAGTTAAAATCATGCCACACTTTTTGAATTAACTTGTTAATCCCCTACACTCTTTGCCTATTTTTCATCATCTTGACCAAATCCTTCAATATGTCTTTCAACAAGTATTGATCACCCAAACTCATTATCACTGTAATGCACAAACTAGGAATAATGTATTCTATAGGTATAACTGCATCAAGACCATAAACCAAATGAAATAGAGTGAATCCTATCACACATTTATAATTCATCAAGTATGCCCAAATAATTTTAGGAATATGATCCTCAAAATCATCCCTTTGAACATTGCATATCTGTGTTACCATTTTACCCAATACTTTATTCGAAGCCTCAACTTGTTCGTTTACTTAGGGATGATAGGCTATAATTTTATGGTTCAATATCTTGAAATATTCAGTCAGTCTTGATTGTGTTATTAAGGAACTGAGTACCTATTTCAATAACCAATTTTATTAAACATTTAAACCTTTTTATAATATTCTCATAAAAAAAATTAGTGGCATCCTTCACACCGCAACTTGGTGTTGCAATAGGTTCCACCCATTTTATGAAATAGTCAGTCATAGTAATGATATATCTCGCATGACTACATTTTCTTAGAGGAGTCATAGACCCTAAAAAATAAATTCCCTATTGTTCAAAAGGTTTATGTTTTAGCATTGGAACCAAGGGCATCTCATCTTGGTGATTTGGTTTTCCCCATTATTTAGCAAACATCACACTATTTTGCCACCCTGTGAGCATCCTAAAATAAATTTTGCCACCAAAGATAGCTCTATAATATATTCATCATAGTTTATTCTCCTATGAAATGGCCTCCTATGACTCTTTGATGTGCTTCTTGAAGGAGCTGTGATCACTCATGTTCTAAGACTATTCTACGTAGCACATCAACCTCTTGATCTTATAAATAAATCCATTGATGTGACTATAAGGAATGGCTCATGTAATCATTTGATTCTTATCCCTTTAAAAATAATGTGCATGAAACATTCCTTATTCTTGGAATTTCGTGATGTCCTTCATATTGTCTAGGATTGTAGAGGCTATAAACATGTGTACATCTAGAGAATCATCTTGTATTTCCTCCAATGCTTATCCATTCTAAATCATGCTCAAATGATCAGGTCCCACATTCTCTCATCTTAGCTTGACATTGAATTGAAATTGAAATTATTGAAACAAAATCAACCACCTAGAGATCCATCCACCTAACATAGGCTTGTTAACTAGGTCTCACAATCCTTGGTGATATGTAAAAATCTCAAATGGTGTGGCCAAAAAATAATGACTAAAAGTATATAAAGTAAATACCATAGTTAGGGATTCTCTCTATGGTCATATAATTTTTATCTATAGTCGATAGTTTCCTGCTTGCGAAGTGTATATGATGATCTAACCCACCATACCATGGCTATGCTAAGATAACTCCTAATGTGATACTAAAATCATCCACATGTACTTGGAATGGCTTCTTCCAATCAATAAAAACAAAGATAGGAGTTTTTACTAGCCTTTGTTTCAGTTTAATAAATGTTATTTAACATTTTGATGTCCATTCAAACTTTCTATCTTTATGTAATAGCTTTTCCAATGGCATATAGATGGCTATGTATCCATTGATAAATTTTATATAATTTTCTATATGACCCATAAAGGTTCACACCTCTATGAAAATAGTTTGAGGTAGCATCCCCACTAATACTACAATTTAGCCTGGTCAACCAATAATCCATCATTGCATATGATGTGACCTAGCTAAACACCAAAAGGTGTGTCCTCATCAATTTAATAACTAAGCACAAAGAACAAGGACTAAAAAGCAATAAAGAGGATAATTAAGTAGCCATAATAAACATGGACATCAGGGGAAGTGGTGGAGATGGTGGGTCCTAAGGCTTATCACCCCATCTTCCTAGAGTAGGAGGATCTGTGTTTGTAGGTAAGGGTTTCTAACCATCTATTTTTTGAGCTTCTAGTTCATCATCTTGATGTCTTTTGGGAGAGATTTTTAGATCCAGTTGTAGAAATTTGCCTTGGGGTGAAGTCCGCAACCCCTGTTATCACCATAATGATTCGAGGGAGGAGATCCCCAGCCCTTGCCATCACCTCCAGATCTATAAGATCCATTCAGACCACCATGTCATGGGGAAGACCATAAAAATAGTGACTGATGAGGAGATTGAATCCTATGTCTAGTTCTAGACTATTGTTGGCATGGTCCATGCCCTCATCCTCAAGGATGTATAGGATAATGTGGAGGCTCAGGAGGTTCAAAGTTAACCACACACTGGGCATTTCCCAAGTGGTCAATTAAATGTTGGAGGTGTTTAAGCTCTAGGAAGACTTTATTAGTTTGGATTTGAATCTAAAGAGTAACATTAGATAGAATAATAATTTTGTTATTAATAGAAAAACTACGTTCTAGCTCTTCATGATTAAATCAATCATAATTTATAGCTTTCCATATTTGAAATAAAATATCAACCTAAAAAATCTACCATAATCTATTATATTTTTTAGGCAACAGAGTTGAGTCCTCCAAGAGAGACATTTTCCATGTGAAGAATTTAGGTCAAAAAGGCTAAAAGAGGGAGTGAATCCAACACTATATAGATTGTGCATGTGAGCAAAACCAAAAAAGGTGCTTAAAAGTCTCAAGTTGCTAACAAGCTAGGTAGATGGGGTTTGAGACCCCTAGATGCTTGAGTTGATCACCCATAGGCAAACCCTGATAAGGAGACACCATAAAAAATGATCTTTTTTGGGATCAATGATAGCAGTCCACACAGTGTTAAATCACTTGGCCCAAACCCCATGACTGGAATAGATATTCCATGGGAGGTTGAACATTTCATCTGGAATATGCTAAGGGGATAGCAAATTATAACCCAACCAATGATAATATCGAGTGAATGGGTTGGACGTAGGCCAATGCCAATATTTACACCAAGGAACAAGGGAGTTGACCCTTATTTTGTGCAAATATTCATCATGTATGGACCCTTGAATTATACTATACCCTCTACATCTGAATTATTTAAATGAAATTTATTCTAAATTTGCTACCAAGTGAGATAAGATTGATTCACCTTAAAAAAGAGATCATCTATATAATTCACACCTTTTTTGAATCGTCTTAATCCTTTAACCCAAGTGACTAAGGCAAATAGAACATTGTGAAAATTTAAGCAAGGAGACCACCAAAGAGACTGGGAGTTAATGGATAGGCCATTACTAAAACCATCACCTATCTAAGTAAGATGAGGCTTAAGCTTCTCCCATGATTTCCATAGGCTTTGAATAATGAAGGTACCCTTGATTTTAACAGGCACTGGTGCAATAATTATGAACATAGGATTGCAATAGGGGGAGATTAATATGGTGTTAGTGAATGAAATAAAATCCAAACAAAGAACACACTAAGATAACACCCTAAGCCTATTTCAAGGGGGGAACATATTAACAAAACCAAATGAGAAACACAACTAGAATGCAAAGACAAATAAATCTTTCACCTTCCTTGGATGATCTAAATAGCTTGTTAAAGTGGCTTGCTTGGCTTGTGCTCAATGGCTCTTCATTAAAGGAGGGTTGGTTATCTCCTCTTCTCCTTGGCACATTTGTGATGGATTTGTCTTTGGCTTGGCTCAATAATTTGGAATTATAACACTAATTGTAATGGATTTTGGAATCATTTGTGCATTATAACTTTGCACTATTCAAGCTTTAAAATGATGTTCATGGCTCTTCTATTTATAGATTTTTAAAATGGTTCAGGATTAACCATGACCATCTATCTCAAGATTGAGATGTGTGGCCATGAATAAATATAATTATATAATTAAATTTATAAATATCCCCCATAAATATTTGCGATAGAGTGGCATTTAAGAGGCATGGAGGGTCTTAATGAGGCATGGGGTGGCTTAATCCTGATATTTTATGCATTCATGGCCTAGGGATGCTTTCCCAAGAAATGATGTCATTTGATGATGTAGATATTCAATATTCATTTCTAAAAAAAATAAAAAAGATCCATGGAATTATTAATTAGGCTCATGATTTGAATTAATTATCTTTAAGCATGATTAGTCACTTTGGTGCAAATTTTAGCCCTTTGGTGCACAAATTGATCAAATTGGTCAAAATATCTTGTTGTTAACTCAAACTTTGAATTGATTAGAATTAGGATGCAATGTTAGATGCATTGGATTCATTATCCCATTTAGGATGTTTCCAACATAAAATAACAAAAGCACATGTCTTGTGAAAGAAATTTGGTAGAAAAGAGCAATTCAGAGCACTAGGTGCGAAAATGTCATGTTGACTTGAAACGATCTGATTAAATTTAGTTGTCTCATAAATTACATTGCCCCATTTAATGATACCCTAGCCAAAATCAACACTTGAATATATCAATTTCAACTCATTTAATACATTTTATTATTTTTAGGCCAAATTGTGCATTTTGGTAAGAAATGGTCAAAAGCTTGGTTGAAGGTCATCGGTGGCTAGTTTTTGGTGTCTTTAGTTTGCCCCTATTTGGGAAGGTGTTGCAAAATATAAGCATAGTAATGTGTTCTCAAAGAATGAAAAGGTCCTATATGGTTACAAATTCAATGGAAATTGATGAACTGTATGATGCCCCCTTGAGGGAATGGTTATCACAAGTAGGTTGACAAACAGTCCTATGAAAAAAAAGAAATGAAATGAGGGGACCAAAGAAAGGAAGATGATGGGGTCAAAACATAATGATTTTGAAAAAAATATTTCAAAATCATTGAGAATGCAAGTGGGATGGTGTACAATGGTTTACCTAAAGGTAGTTATAAGCATTGTACCCAGATAGTTTCAACGTGGTATGATAACACAATGATTTTCCCAAAGGTGATTATAATAATTGAGAAGATGGAGCTGCCCCAATTAGGATAGACAAACAAGATAAAAACATGCCCCTGTTTGAGTAAAAGAAATTAAATTTGGTGAGAACACAATGATTTTCCCAAAGGTGGCTATAATCATTGAGAAATGTAGGTGGGACGGTGTACAATGATTTGCCCATAGGTACTTATAATCATTGGACCTTGATTATGGAAAACATGATTGATTGGCTGATGATGATGGTAATTTGACACAGAGGGTAATGATGAATTGGAATAACCCTTGAGTAGGGAGATTCTCATATAAACTAACAAAGGTTGAAATTATTTCATAATTAATTACTATGTTTGGGATATGATTGGGATACTGGTGCCAAAGAGATGTTGATGACACCCTTACTAAGTAGACTTATTGAAGCTAATTTTTGTTGTAGCACTTGATGGTAAGCATCATGATAAAACACCATGAGGACTGGGCTGAAATATGCATAAGGATTGACTCTCAGAATCCAATATTCAAGGGAAAATAATGTGCCAATGATAAAAACCATGATGATAATGTAAACTTATGAATATGGATGGATTTAAGTATAAATGCGTAAGAAATCACCCGATGAACCCATATAGACTGAATCAAGGAAATAATACTGAAAGCAAACAAATAGGCATAGATAAATAATAAACACACAAACAAGTAAAGAAATAAACAAAGAGATAAATAACAGTTAGTCATAATATTAGTATAAATAATGCAATGAACATTGCCCCTAGTAAATAGGTGATAAATTAACAAACAAACATGACTGGGGGGAATAAAAGAAAAGGAAGGGGGTGGCCAAGATGTCTCCATATGTTTTAGGTAATTGGAGGCTACCTACATAGTTTCATGGATGTAATATCCAACAAAAACTTTAGGTCAAATGTAGTTCTCCCAAGGAATGGGAAGAAAATGAGAACTGATGAAAACAAACATGATGGAAGTGATAGAAGAATAGGAATGGTCTTGCAAAATGGCAAGTGCAGAAGAAAAAAGGGATAAAAAGGATGGGGAAACTAAGTGACAAGTGTTTTACTTGTGACTTAGTAAGGGTTCTCAAAATCGTTAAGGCAAAGAAGTGGTCAATGTTTTTTATTTTTTCTAATGATTTTACAAATGTTTTTAGAATTTTTGGAGTATCTCAACTTGATCGAGAATGACGAGACACTAATGGTTCAAGCATGCAAAATGATGAGAGAATTGTTTAGATTGATCACAAAATGGTGAGATCATGGCTTAGGTTGCTTACAAAATGATGAGAGCATGGCTTAAGTTTCTCACAAAATGGTGAGAGCATGGCTTAGGTTACTCACAAAATGGTGAGAGCATGGCTTAGGGTGACTGAGCTAACCTCAACAAGTATCAAGCGCTACCTACATAATCCCAAAGTAGGACCTCAAGTCACTATAGTTCTACCTTATAACAGAAAAATTTGACTAGTGTAGCAACCAATTCAAACAAAATAGTCACAATTGGTATGATGGATAATATGACATAGAGAATGGCTAGTTGGTATGGTCAAGGCAAAATAAATAAGTGTTGCCCCTAGTTTACCCATAGGTGGTTACAACTAGGATAAAATGGCACAGGTCACTAAGACTAATTTTCCCATAGGTAGTTATAATTAGGATCAAGACAATAAGAGAGAATGAAATAGTAAATGAAGGATACAACTGTTAAATGTCTATTTTACTGCTCCAAAATAATGCCTCTATCTGGAATGTGTGAAAAAATTATTAAAACTAAATCTGAATCCTCTTGATGAAAGTGATGATGGAACCAAATGGAATAGAACCAAGGTCATAGGGATGGGTAGGGAGGGAGAGATTAACTTAGTTGATGGAGAAGGTATGGTAAAACTGACATGTGATAGGGTGGTAGGATGATAAAATGGTATAGTACAAAGAAGATTGATAAAATGATACAACTTGAAATAGTCCCTATAGATAATACACCATGTTACTCAAGCATAGTACCACTTGAGGTTGATAATGTTCATTGGCTCATCAAGTTCATGGTCATCTGGTGTGGCAAGCCTATATGCTCATGTTCCAAATTTTGTCATAATGATAAAAGGACCAACCCAGTTGGGTTTGAACTTACCTTTATGCTTCTTTTTGGCTGTGGTATTCTTTGGTTTTTCTTTAAGGACAAGATCACCAAGTTCAAATTCTCTATGTTTCACATGCTAATTTTAGTGGCCTCGAAGTCGATTCTAATAGGCTTGGAGATTATTCACTGTATCCATATGTTTCTCATCAAGTAACTCTAGTTATTTTAGGTGAGCTACTCGATAGTCGTTGTCATCCAAGACATGTTTGAAAGAGATGCGTAGAGAAGGCAAATTGACCTCAATGGGAAGGATGGCTTCTGTACCATAAACAAGTGAATATGGAGTGTCTCTTGTGGGTGTATGATGATTGGTATGATATACCCAAAGGGCATGGAATATTTGAAGGTGCCAATCATGAATAGCATCATTGATAATATTTTTGAGAATGTTGACAATGGTTTTATTTGATGCTTCAGCCTGGCCATTACCTTGAGGGTAATATGCCATAGAAAAGTGTTGTATGAAGTTGTATTTGGCACACAGACTTTCGATATCCTTGTTCTTGAATGATCCTCCATTATCAAATATAATGTTAGAAGGGATACCATAGTGGCAAATAAAATGGTTGAAAATTAACTTAGAAATTTGCTTTCCAGTCACGTAAGTGAGGGGTATAGCTTTTACCCACTTAGTAAAATATTTGGTGGTGGCAAGGATATGTTTATGGCCATCGGATGAGGTGGGATTGATCTTCCCAATGAGGTCAAGGCCCCATGTAGCAAATGGCCATGGTGTTAGCATTGGTTTTAGAGTCTTGGCTGGGGCATGAATCAAATTGGCATATCATTAACACTTGTCACACTTCTTTATATATAAAACTACATTTGCATCCATTATGGGCCAATAATAACTAGTATGTAAGATATTTTTTGATAGGATGGACCCACTAGTGTGGGCTCCATATACTCCTTTGTGAACTTTCCATAACGCTACTATAGATTTTATCAAAGTTAAACAATGAAGTAGAGTTCTATCAAAATTATGATGGTAAAGGGTTGATCCAAGTAAGGTATAATGAGCGGTTTGGTAGATGAAAGCTTTGGATTGTTTTTAGGATAGGTCAGGTGGTAAAAATTGGTCATGGAGGTAGTTATAAAGGTCTAAGTACCAGATAGAACTAGGACCAACAATATCACAAATCATTGTGACAATTGAAGGGTCATGAGCTGGTGATAGCAAGTTCTCAATAAGGAACCAATAATCTTTAGTTGTGTTTGTTTGTTGAATCATAGATCCAATAGTGGCCATAACATCTATGATTTTACTACTTGCCCTTGGTATATGCTCAAATTTAATGTCAATAATCTATCATTTGAGAGTGTTTACCATGGCCTTATATGGAACCAACTTGTCATCTTTGGTCTAAAAATGGTCTATAACCTGATTGATGATTAGCTAAGAATCACCATAAACCTTGAGATGAGATACGTTCCGTCGTATAACTTGGAAAAGTCTTGTAACAAGTATTTCATATTTGGCCATGTTGTTGGTACAAGGAAGATTGATCCTAAATGATTTAGGGATTAGATCCCCCTGTGGTGTAATAAATAAAAGGCTTGCCCTTGATCCATGTGTTATGAATGATCCATCAAAATATAGCTTTCAGTGCTACTCCTCAAGAGGTGTGTCAATGATGGTAATTATGGATTCATTAGGAATTGGAATGTGAGTTGATCTGTATCAACAACAGGTACTTTAGCAATCTGATCTACAAGACCTTGCCCCTTAATGGCTTTTTGGTTGACATACTTGATGTCAAACTCACTTAGAAGCATGATCCACTTGGCCATGTGGCCTTGTAAAGATGTTTTATATAGTAGATGTTTGAGTGGATCTACTTTTGAAATAACCATGGTCTTATTGTTTAACATGTATTGGTGTAATTTCTTAGCTACGAAAACCATGGCTAAACAAGCTTTTTCTATGGGCATATAATTATGTTCATACATGACCATTGTATAGATTAAATAGTATACGACATACTCTTTTCCATTATTATCATGCTAAGCAAAAAGTTCCCCCAGGGCATTGTTAGTAGCTGATAGATACAATAAGAATGGCTTTATCGACATAGGAGGAAACAAAATAGGTGGATTCACTAGATAGTCTTTTAGTTGTTGAAAAGTTGTTTGGCAATGATCATCCCAATGAAATGTGACACCCTTCTTTAGAAGATGCATAAAAGGATGACATTTTTTATCCAATTGTGATATGAAGCATTAGATAGATTGGATCTTACCCTGTAAACTATGGAGCTACTTCAAAGTAATCAGTGGTTCATCTCTGTTATAGCTTGGACTTTGGTTGGATTAACTTTAATGCCTCAATGAGACATATTGAAGCCTAGTAATTTACCTAATGTGACTCCAAAGACACTTTTTAGGATTAATTCTGACTTTGTACTCACATAATCTTTTAAATATTTCGCATAACACTGTTAGGTGATCATCCTTGGTCTTTAATTTGCCAAGAATGTCATCGACACAGTCTTCAATAATATCATGCATCATATCATGAAATATGATGGTCATCACTCTTTGGTAGGTGGCCCCTACATTATTAAGATCAGATGACATAACTTGATAATAGAATTTTTCCCATGAAGTGGTGAACATTGTTTTATGTTGGTTTTCTAGTGCTATTCTGATTTGGTTGTATCCTGAAAAGTCATCCATTAATGAAAGAATTTCATAACCCATTATGGAGTCAATGATCATGTATATGTTTGGTAATGGAAATTCATCCTTAGGGTAAGCTTTGTTTATATCACGGAAATCAATATAGATTCTGATTCCTTTTAGCTTTTTTCTAACTGGTATAACATTAGATATCCATTCTGAGTAGTCAATGGATTGAATACATCTTGATTTTAAGAATTTTTCCAACTCTTTCTTTACTAATACAACAATGTGAGGATGCATCTTACATAACTTTTATTTTTCTAGCTTGGCATTAGGATTGACCACAAGGTGGTATAGAACCAAGGCAGGGTCCAAACCTGGCGTGTCAGAATATGCCCATGCAAAAATATCTATAAATTCCCTCAAAAGGGTTGTAAGGACTTCTCACTCCTTCTCAATAAGGGAATCACCTAGCTTGATCCATTTTGGGTCATCTGGGGATCTGATGTTAACCTCTATTGTATCTTCTACTAGAAGGGTCAAACTATCTCCAAGGATAGTGGACAAAGATTTGAATTGGCTGGAAACATTAGAGTCCTCTGCTAGGACTGGCTCTTCAAGTTCCCCTATGAATGATGAATCATAGTCCCCTAATGGAAGGTTTGGCCATGTAATAAAAACTATTAGAAACTCTAGAATGATTCGATCAAAAGCTTGTTGTTCTTCAAAACTAAGCTTAGACTCACAGACAAGTTCATCATTGGTGGTCTCCTGAGCTATGGTTGAAGAAAGTTAAACACCCTCATCTAATGGTGCCTAAAACAGGTTTTCACCACTAGACTGGGTTTTTTCTTACTTTTACCTTGGTCAAAAAGTGCCTCAAAGAGGTTTTCACTTTGGGACCTCAATGTTTTAATTATTTGATTTTGGCTAAGGGTGTTCACCCGCTATCCAAAATATGTTGCAAGATCTAACTTGATTGAGAACCTTGATTTATGATCCCCCAATGAAACATTGTCTCTAAGGTCGATAAAATCATAAAAAGCTTCATTGTTTTTAAACACATCAATTGACACACTAGACTCTTGCTAGCCCCAGTCTATAAGTTGGGGATAATATAATGGTAGTGGGTTATGATGAATGACTGGGCTAAGGGTACAAATAGAATGGGTGTCAAACAAATTGGTGCAATATCAGATGTGTTAGATTTTTTATCCCATTTAGGATGTTACAAACATAAAATAACAAAGGAACGTGTCTTGTGCAAGAAATTTGGTAGAAAAGAGCAATCTAGAGCACCCATATGCAAAAATATCATTTTGACTTAAAATCATCTGATCAAAGTTAGCTGTCTCATAAACTATGCGTTTTAGTGTTTTTAGGCCAAATTGTGCATTTTGGTAAGAATTGGGCAAAAGCTTAGTTAAAGGTCATTGGTGGCTAGTTTTAGGTGTTTACAATAATAAGGTCGTGAAGTCTTAGGCCTTGCCAAGCCTCTCTACCACATGGAATCCCCTGATAAATATAATGGCAAATAAGAATTTGCCACGCTTCATAACCAACAATAACTCTAACAATCCATTCAACACTAAGAGCAAGGCCTTGAATTTTAATGTCCAAAAGACCTAGACCACCATCTATCTTGGGTCGGCAAAATATGTTTTAGGCAACTCTATGGAAGCCCTTGTGACCCTCATAATTAGCCCATAGAACATATCTTAAGAGTTTTTCTAGTTTACTGTAAACAACATTAGAAGGGGTCCAACAAGAAGAATAGTAAACATGAGTAGCTGCCAAAACTTTAGAACAAACCTAAAACTTTCCTACAAGAGATAAAGGATTTGTGATCTAGAAAGATTTTTTTAACCCTTTGCACCACATAAGACCATAACTCAAAGGGACAAGCCTGGAAATCAAAAGGGATGCCAAGAAACTTAAATTGTACCCCTAGAAGAAGCCATTGCCATTGATATTCCTACAGCCAAGGAGGTTTGGGACCTAGATACTAGTGGTAACATTGAGTCTTTCTCCATTGAATAGATGAACCTAAAGCCAAACAAAAAATATACAGACATTCCATAGCATTCTTAATTGACTCTTCTTCCTTTTGAAGAGTGATAAAAGAGTCATCTGCAAAATGGCCATTCAATAGTTGTTTATCAGACTGAGGGAGGGAAATGCCTTTCACCAAATCTCTAGGAGTGTAATTAGATAATAGGTAGCCAAAGCCTTCTGCTACTAGCACAAATAATGAAGGGGCTAAAGGGCATCCTTGTTAGATATAATGATGAAGATCAAACTGAGAATATTGGGTGTCATTAATTGTAATACATGCCCCAGCATTTTGGGGCCAAAACTAAGGGCCTGCAATATGGCTAAAATAAAGTGCCATTCAATATGATACTAGGCCTTCTCAAAATCTATTTTGATAAATAGAGATTTTTTATTAGAGACACAAGCCCATTCCATACCTCCCCTGACAACAATGGCATTATCCAGAATGAACCTATGTTGAATAAAGCTAGTTTGTTCACTTCTGATTATTAAAGGAAGGATATGTTTGACCCTGAGGGCTAAATCATTAGCAATAATATTATAAGAGATATTGATTATAGTAATAGGTCTCTAATTAGTGATAATTTTAGGATCACTGACTTTGGTAATAAACTTAATATTACTCTGATTTATAAGAGGTCCCAAAGAGTTAGTTAAAACAATATCAGAATATACTTTATGAAGATCAGGGCCAACAATATCCTAAAGAGTCTGGTAGAATTCAAATGTGAAACTATCAATTATTAGAGCTTTATCAACTTCCATTTGCTTAACTACCTCAAAAAGATCACTGAGAGATAATGGCCTATCATAGGTGATCCTTTGGGAATTGGAAACTTTGCAGGAGACAACCTAGAGGCATTGATGGAGAGTCACTTCCCATTCTAGAGATGAGTCTTGTGATGGAAAAACACCATGTTAGTGATGAATACAAGATTGCAAAATGTCAAGAAGTTTGATAAGTTGAGTATTTCCTTCCTTGATAGATTTAATTCTATTAGCAGCTCTCTTAGAATAGAGAAGGTAAAATAAGTCGTTAGAAGGTTTGTTGCTTATTTTCAACTAATGCATGCGAGCTCTTAGTTGAGCTCCTCTGGTCTTGTGAGCCTCCTCTACTTAAATATTGTTATGCTAATGGGGTACTTGAGTTTGAAGTTGAATATTAAACGAAGACAGCTCCAGTTCTTATGAAACTTGGAGATATTTACAATTTGTATCATTATACATATGCCATCAAAAAGAGGTTACTTATTTACCATAGATCCGAAGAAAGGTGGAAGTGTGAGCAAGAGCATCCGACCACCACTAGATCCAAATAGTGTCTCCCTCTAGATGGGGAACTAGATTCTATATTTTGATAATATGCCCAACTATTTTTTTCATGTTTAAGGTGGAAGGCATTGAGATAAAATTGAGTGGAGGCAGGCTTCACTTGAGGGATGGTCCACTCATTATTAAAATAGATAGGGTGATGATCTGATAAAAAAGTATTGGGGATGATCGATATTGGCCAATCATGCATTGAGGCAAAAAGAAAAGATCTTGTTCAGCTAGCAAAGCTCCGTCAAGCTGTTGAAGCACCCTATCTTCTACTTGTAGGAAATTGAACCAAGTAAACAAGGGGTAGCTAATTTTTTCCTCCGGTAGTGATTGGGATCAAACACCCCAAGATTTTTATGCATATATAACCAAGATTTTCATTCACCAACACACCAACACATTAGGAGGTGCCCTTATTTATCCTCAACCGATTCCACCATGTTGAAATTTCCATAGAGGATCCAATGCACCTCAAGAAGTGAGTCAGCTAGCCATCTCCACAGAGATGCCCATTCTATAGCATCATTAGTGGCGTATAAGTTAACCAGCCCAATGATGTAATTATTAAAGTTAAAAAGGGTCCAAACCACTCGATGGGAGGGGTTTGAGCCCCAATAAATTATATTTTGAGAAAACTATGGAGCCAAAAAAGTGACAGCCCTACCACACCCAGATTCATGCCCAGTAACCTGACATATGGCCCTAGGCTAAATTATTCACGTTGCATTCTGTAGTAAAAAGCCAAAAATCTTAACCTCTTGCAAGCAGAGAATTTTCATACTGCTAAAAATTTGACAATTATTCTTGACCACATACTTATGCGAAGGATCAATAAGGCCCCAAACATTCCAAGTGTAAACAATCATTGGGAATCGTCAAGGTGCATGTCATTCTCCTTTGTGAGATCTTCAAGTGCAACAAATTGATTATACATAAGTTTGTTGGGTATGTAGTTATATATTTTAAATGATTTTCTCTTGTGAACCATATATTCCTCCTCCTTAAATGATGGAAAGGGAGTTCGAGAGTGTTTGAACATTGATTTACGATCTAAGGTGACCAAACTTTGTTCCTCCTCTGAAATATTCACCCTAGGAGAGGGTTGTGACACTGGAGCTACGGGTGGTGCCTCAACCAAAGAAGCCACTACTTGTGGAGTACACACAAGTGGGGGTGAAGCTTTATTAGGCAAAGTAGTTTTGCCAATAGAAATTGATGCATATTTGTTCCCAATAGGTTTGTATGAAGAAGCTTGTGTCATGCCACCACCTTTTAAAGGGTTATTATTTTTTGTTGGTGACTATGGTCCAACCATCATTGTTTTTATTTTGAGGTTTGGCATCAGGACCACCCTTTTCCTAAGAAGTAGGGGGCATATGCACCATCAAAGGACATTCCTAGATCATATGGTCCGAGGACTAGCACCGA
The DNA here is from genome assembly GCA_037957365.1 of Torreya grandis. Lineage (NCBI taxonomy): Eukaryota > Viridiplantae > Streptophyta > Pinopsida > Cupressales > Taxaceae > Torreya > Torreya grandis. The sequence goes on along the minus strand of JARHVA010000039.1, from coordinate 1,712,300 downwards.
AAGCAAGTATTCAGGAGATTGATATATAAGACATGATAAAAAAATCTATTAGTGCCAATTTGTATATCAATGGAGTCTTTCAAGTCTCAAGAAAAATCCACTTTAACACAAAACCTATTTTGGGGACGAGCCATAAAGAACTTGGTCTACTCATGGCATATGAAGCACCCTATGGGTTTTATGAGTTGGTCAATAAAACCCCATAAGGGGAGAGGCAAGCCAGAAAACTCAACTTGCAATGTATCTAGGGACATGATATATTAATGTATATGGGTTGATGGAGATGTCGACATGTGGCACACATCCCCCTTAGTGTGCCACAAGTCGACATCTCCATCAACCCATATACATTAATATATCATGTTTTTAGATACATAACACAACCCAAACAGGAATTTTTAGCTTTGCTTGTTTTGAGACTTGAAAATTCTGAGTCCAGTGAGAAAAAACAACTAGAGTATTGTGAATAAACCAAGGCCCATGGTTAACAATGGCTTTGTAGTGTTATGGGTTGGAGAAACAAAAAAAAAAGCCCTTGGTAAGGTTCTGGACTCCTAGTTTTATGCCATGGCTTTGCCAATGGTTGTGGACCCATTGTTTTAGAAGGCTCTTAAGGGGGACTCGACCCAAAAAATAAGTAATCAAAGTAAAATTTTCAAAAAAATGGCAGGCTTTGTCAAATTTAGGGATATCCAAAACAACATTAGGTAATGGAGAATTGGAATCAAACTTTCAGGATGAATTTCCTCACATGCTTCGAGGCCATGTGTACCTTTTCTCACTCCATCTTTCTTTGTATCTGCAGATGCACAAAGAGAGGCAGTGGTCATTTAAAATAGGGTACCCCCTTTTGCCCAGAGGGTGAATCGTTGATCAAAATCAATAATAAATACAAACTAAAGTAAAATCTTGTTTAGATCCATGGTGATCATAATATGATAGGGTTATTTAAAGGCTCATCAATACAAAGCTTCCAAAACCTAATTTTCCACATCTCCTCGATCTATAGATATTCACATCGTCGACTATATATATATATATATATATATATATATATATATATATATATATATATATATATATATATATATATATATATATATATATATATATATGTATGTATGTATGTATGTATATGTATGTATATATGTATGTATGTATGTATGTATGTATGTACATACATACATACATACATATGTGTGTGTGTGTGTGTGTGTGTGTGTGTGTATACACACACACACACACATATATATACACACAGATATGTGTGTGTGTGTGTGTGTGTACACACACACACACACACATATATAGAACCAAGTTTGCCTCAAAACATAATTTATATTTTATTTTTGGTAAGTGCTCAATTAAATAATTAATAAGAAATAACAAATAATTGGCATTGCATTCTTTGTCATGTCCTCCACATATCTAAAAATGATTATGATAAAATCATTCATTTGATTTAGAAGAGGCTCATCGGATAGGTGTTTTCTCTTTATGAACCTATAAAATATGAGAAATTATACATTGAAATTGAAAATATTCATCTACCAAATTTAATTTAATTTAGAAACAAAAGTTATGGTCATAAATTGCATTTGAAATTCTATAACTTCTCTTTTATAGAATTATGCATTTGAAGCCCCTCCAATCTTCACTTTTCGAAATTTCATTGCCACTTAAACCCCACTTTTGGCCCCTCATTACCTTGCACTCACCCAAATTAAGAATTTCATATTATATCCTCCTGGAGTGGGCCACCTTGTTGAGGTCATAATTTTTTCAAGTTTATACTTTGACTTTAGAAATATTTGTTGTACTAGAAATCTTGACTAAGATTACAATTCTTTAGCTCCATGATAGGGTCATACCCAGCTCCAAAAATGTTCCAAAAGCCTTAAAAATTGTCATTTACATTGGGTTGACATTTTTTTAAATCACATTTTATTGAAAATAAATCTGAACTGTCATGTACTGGGCTTGAGTCATTGTTAGGATCAAACAAAGTTATGTGATTTTTATTGTCATGCTACAACTTCATATGCATGTTAAGAAAGTGGTGTTAGAGATGGAGCACTTGCACAATCACATTGGTCACTAGGACAGTGTGCCTTGGACAATTAGTAGTATTCCCCTTGATTTTTCATGACATGGCTCCCCCAGTGAAGGGCATGGACATGGTGATTGTGGAAGTACTCACATGAAGTCACTCGGCTTTCTCTCTTCCATGTTACAGGGATTTTGTGTGGGTGGCCCTCTCCACAAGGTGGTTGATGTAGTAGTAAGCATGGTGGATGGGTGGCCCTTTCATAGGTGAAATTCCTATGTTTGGCTTTGGCTATCTCACATATGTAGTAAAATCTTGAAGAAGAATCTAAGAAAAATGTGAAGAAGAATAAAGGGTATGGAAGTTGGTACTTGATGACAGACTGGATTGGTGGTAGTGGGTGGGACGACAAGCCTATTGATCCTCTACGTCTTACACATGCTTATTTGTGCCAATCGCCTAATTTTCTTTTATGGTGATGTATGTTTTGTAGCCATTTGCTACATATACAATGAAGCTCTACTCCATACAACCACTTTCTTTCACCTCGCATTCCTACATATTTGCAAGGCATGATGATAGTGCCACAAGAATATGTTAAGGAACTAATGAGATTATGGGGGCTACATTTCACTTTTAAAAGATGTCATCATTAAGCTCAGCTCCTCTCCCTCCTCCAACATTCGAAACACACAAAACAACCCTGTTCTAAAGGAGCCTCATTAATGATTTGTTTCCCCTGCATGCGGAATCACTCAAATTCTTTAATGCTAGAAAATTGGCTGATGATGGGAACGTGATAAGGCCACTAAACCCAGCTTTAACACCTTTTACAGGTTGCAAATCCAAGACCTCTTTCTCTGTGTAGTAAGATTTGATTTTATTGCTTTTTAAAGCAGGCAAGCATCGCTTTATGTTGTTATTTTATGTTTTATTCCAGTAGCTCTCCAAGTTCAAACCCCAATGATTTTGGTTTAGCCAATAAAGGGAAGCCTCAAGAATAGAAAAACCCAAAAAAACGTCATCTGCTTGTCTACTAAAGAACATGAACAGAAAATAGTACAGTACATAAATCAGAAAAGAAAACGTCGTTTCAGGAACAACCATGGAACTCAAATGGAAAAAACAGAAGATATTCAAAGGCTGGAATGTGGTGGGGACTCTGCAAAACAAGAAATGTGCAATCGCATCGACTTGTCGACATTGCTCACTCCCTTCGATTTCAGAGACCCTTCAGGAGATAATGGAAATAGTTCAAGAGTTTGGAGTTCCCCTTCTTGTTCTTGTTCTTCTTCTCCTTGCAAATATTTATTCTCTACTGTGGACGGATTGATGGAATGAGATGTTTGCAGGCATATCGACTCCGAGCTGCTCTCTGTGTGCAGACTGAGATCTTCATTAGGAGTCTGCCACATTCTGTTCTTGCGTTTGAATGAGTTGGTAACCACATTTTTCAAAGCCATAACTCCCTCGCCATTGAAAGAATCCCACATTGTATTGCTGTTTTTGGCGGGTGATCCGGTCTGGTTTGGCGGAGACCCATAACAACAACCTTTGAATTCTAGATCTCTTTTTACGCCACCACCACTAGGTAGTTGGGGCGTTGTGAGATCAAGACCGAAAGAAGCCAGCCCCTGAAACCAATATAAAATCCTATAAGACTTCCATACTCTTGACATTTTTTTGTGAATAACCAGAAAGTACTTTGTACAATATATATATGTTCACCTTAGAGAATGGCATACTGAACAAGGAAGAAGAATTGAACAGAGATTGAGAAGTGTCAGATGCAAATGGCAAATTATAGAAGGCATGCCCAGTACCTGTTAAGATAAAACTATATAATACACATTAGAAACGCAGGTTATGTACAACGAACGTGATGAAAGGAAAGAATATATAATCTCAGATTTTTCATATTTTCACAGTTTATATGAACGAGTATTGTAAATTCTTGGGTAAAACTGAGTTCTTTATTTTTACCAGATTCATTTTGAATCACAACCCGTGATTTAAAACGAGTCGGGCAAAAATAAAACTCAGTTTTACTCAGAAATCTATAATACTCAATATATAATCTTTTTCCATTTCCGGCAAGGAAAAAAGCCAGATCACATAACATTAGAGTAGAAGTATGCCAACAAAAAATAGATGTGAAAATATTAATGTGCAAGAGAAAATTATACCATTGGAATTAGCATTATTGTTATGATCTGGTGCAAGTGAGACTCGTTTTGTAGTAGCTGCTGCAGCTGCCATACTATTACGTTTTTGCTTCTGTCTTTCTCTAGCTTTGTGGTTTTGAAACCAATAAAAGACATTTTTGCCTTCAATCTTTCCATACTGTCTCAACTGTGCTGTGATATGCTCGATCTGTTCTGCATTGGGTGTCCTCATTCCTCCTTTATAAAACATTTCCAGTATTCGAATCTGCTCTGGTGTTGGATTCCATCTTGTTCCAGAGGGATGAGACTGTGCACAACTGTCTACTTCTTCCTTCATATTTTGTTGCTGTGGTTTACCTGTTTAGGATATATACAAAAAGTTTACGCATTACAATCGTGCTTTCGTCTATCTATAAACAACACCCAAAACTTAAAATATAAGAAAACAGTATGAACAATCGACATCATGAATTCATCATTTAGGCGCAACTCAGCACAGTTTAATTATTATTCAGGCCATATAGAACAAAATTGAACTAAACTGAGACTTTAAGTCAGCATTACATGTATATATAATAAGATTTAACCCACCTGTAGTAAACTTATCAATGGTCTCTCTGTCTTTAACATTTACTTCTGCTTCTCCATCCAACTTGTTAATATTCTTTCTCTCAAGAAGGCAGGCTGCAGCAGACATGGAGAGGTTTTTAATAGCACAGTTCGTTGAAGAGAAAGCTTGTTGTTGGTTGTACTGATCATGGGACTGATGAGACCAAACAGCTGCACTGGCCATTGGTGTGCTACTTGGAGAAAGACTTAGCCTCGGTACCAGTGGCCTGAAACGCTTATTTAACCCTCCATTCTCACAGGCAAACGGCATGCTTGTGACAGCATTCATGCTTGCAATTCTAGCCTCCATGTTTTTTCTGTTTACTCGGGTGTACCCTCTACTGAAGAATAAGGAGGAGCACCATGTGTGTATGAATGAGGCTAGGGCCTATGAATGGTGAAGAATTTAAGGAGCGATGACACTTAAGGGAGTGATGTAAACTTGGGTTTTAAGGATGAAGGAGAAGGCATCTTTGTGGATATGGAAGTTGATGAATGAGGGAATGAAAAGACAGGCAAGCAGTGGAAGACGAGGTGGACCGTGGGCAATAGCAGCAAGATACTGCTGCCATTATTGATGTTGTTGTTTGATGGAATTTTGTGCCTTCTGCTCATTCTGTGGGGGTGTTGATTGATGTCATTTTGTGCCTCATTTCATACAAGATTGTACAAGTAGGTGTATAACAGCCTATCTATACTTCCATAGTACTTCCCTAGACGTGGAATTTGTCGGCTAAATTCCTATCAGGAACTGACTATTTTGCCTCCCAAATATCACAAGTAAAAACTTTCATAACAGTACCTTAAAATATCTCTTCTTTAAGCAATGGTTAAAATCTCCCCCCACTACCTAATTCAGATTTCATTTCTACTAATTCCTCCTCATCTGTTGCAATCATACAGTGATGATTAATGACATAACAATGCTACTAATTATGCTTTGTTGATTTCAATTCACATATGTTAATCATCACTCAATATAAGGTTGATTTGGGTTTGGAGGTAGCACTATCAAAGCTGTACTCTGCTTTTTAATTTTTTCTAATTAATGACATCACTAGTCACCATTGCAACAACAAGGAGCCAACATGAGAGTTGGGTTTCACATGCTTTGCAAAAAATTCATCATCATTTTTGCCATCATTCACAATCCAGATTGTGAAAGACCAATATGCTAACATTGCCAAGTTTGACCTATGCCAAAAGGAAGTGTGAGAAAGTTTTTAAAAATCTATTTATTTCAGCCACATCAAGATTAGCATCACATCTATTCTCATTTGGGTAATGTGAAATATCCTCTTCCTGAATTGGCTCCAACTCCATGGAAAAACACAGCTTATGATTGTTCTTTGCAAGTGTTGTTATCCCGGGGCACCTCCATGATAAGTTTGAATTCTTTAGTATTATTCTTGGATCTAGTGTTCCCTTCCTCATCATGGATTCCATGCATTGGAGAAAGAGCTCTTTGACTTGCACGAGATTCTCTTTCATGAAAGAAGAACTATCCTTCATTAATGGCTCCCTTTTTGAATTTGGGAGGGAATATGGTGAATGTGGTGGTACTAGTGGGTAACTAACTTTACGAGCAATATTCTCCACTTACAGTATTTAGATATTCACATTACATCTGAGATCAACTGTATTTTAGTCAGATTTGATTTGAGATCATCTGTATTTCAGTCAGATTTGATTTGATATCAACTGTATTTCATAAATCAAACCATTGTAAGCCACTTTTTTTTACATAATGGTAAATTTAAGGTGATATCACATCAACCATAGAATACAATACAATACAATACTCTACATGAAGTTGATGGGACCTGAAAAAAAAATTTCTAAATGTCATGATAACGATTTTGATTTGTGTCAAAGCTTTGAACAAACAGACAACATGATGGCATGTACAAATGGTTGACCTTGGAAGAAAGAAGGAATATTTACAGGGTATTGGAGGCAAACATAGAGTATTAAAACAGCTGTTATGGTTTTTGTTTAATCAGATGCACGCTCTCTTATCTTAACTTTACGAAGTTGGTGATCAAATATTTCATAATTCGTACGTCACGGATGCCTCGGGGTGAGTAGAGAGTGGAGGAAGCGGTGAGGGTGGAGTGGTGGTGGATGTTATCATTAATTCTTTCTTACTTTCTGGACATTCCCTAGGGAAAGTTAATTTTCCCTTCCCTTTTCTTTATGCTCTCACTTCACAACCATTTTTCATCTCCATCTAACAGATAGGGACCACACATCACAATCTTTTGTATAAATTTTTACATTAGAGCTTTTCAAATCTTTTTCAAATCTGCTTTATGACTAGTTGTACTTCAAGTAGGAGCCAGCCTTAAGCCTTAAGAATGTGGGTGTACACTTTCTTCCACTAAGGTCACACAGGGGAAATTGGCTTCTCATCATCAGGTATGCCACATTTGGGGAATGTGATAAATGGACTGCTATTAGTGGCACAAATTGGTATAAACGAGAGAAGGGCATGCATTATATAAATGAGAGAAGGGCCCTCACTCAAGATAAAATATGAAGAATCAAGATAAAATAGATATTAGAGACTAGCATAAACATAAACTAAGTATAAGAAAACGAAGTATTAAGTGAAGCCACCATGATATAAGTCAAAGAAATATAGAAACCATTTAAATGAAATATAACAAATATTTGGGTCTAGATATTATATGATTTAGTGAGGCACTGTTAAGTAAGAGTATTTTAGAGTGATCTTAGTCAACATATTATCAACAAATAAGTTAAGAATATCCACCATACCATAGTCCACTATGTCGGAAATGTTAAACGGTATATATACCATTGAAATGACATTAACCACTTTTCGCTATGTAACTTTTAATTGGTCTAAAACCATAATTTTCAAATCATTCCAATTAAGAATGACCATATGAAATCTCCCAACAATCAACAAGTCTTCAACATTACCTAAGTTGTACAAACAATTCAAAACCGCCATAAAGAGTAAGGAAGAAACAAGGGTACCTTTTTCTAAGTCAACTATGTCAGAAATGTTAAATGTTATATATACCACTGGAATGACCTTAGTCACTTTTCTTTATGTAGCTTTCAACCGCTCTAAAATCATAATTCCCAGAACATTCCATTTAAGAACGAATATATGAAATCTCCCAATAATCAACAAATCCTCAACATTACCCAAGCCATACAAATAATTCATAACCACCTTAAAGAGCAAGGAAGAAGCAAGGGTACCTTTTTCTAAGTCCATTATGTTGGAAATGCTAAACGATATAAATACCATTGGAATGACCTTAGTCACTTTTCTCTATGTAGCTTTCAACCGCTCTAAAACTATAATTTTCAGATCATTCCATTTAAGAACGAACATACGAAATCTCCCAACAATCAACAAGTCCTCAACATTACCCAAGTTGTACAAACAATTCAAAACCACCTTAAAGAGTAAGGAAGAAGCAAGGGTACCTTTTTCTAAGTCCACTATGTCAGAAATGCTAAATAGTATATGTACCACTGGAATGACCTTAGTCACCTTTCCCCGTGTAGCTTTCAACTGCTCTAAAACCATAATTTTCAGAACATTCCATTTAAGAATGAACATACAAAATCTTCCAACAATCAACAAGTCCTCAACATTACCCAAGTCGTACAAACAATTCAAAACCACCTTAGGGAATAAGGAAGAAGCACATGTACCTTTTTCTACCCTAAGAATAGAAAGAAACCAGGGCTTAAGGGAGAGACCCACATCTCTAGTCATGGGTTCTATAGAGTTATTAAAAATGGATCTATTAGGTTCTACCTTGTCTTTATTATGATTCACTATAATTTTATATTATCTATTTTGATTTCAATATTTTTAAAATCTTCGTCAATTTTTTTGAAATGATTCGCTAATTCACTTACCATGAACAAAAACAAGATCTTTAAAATGTGTTTTCACTAAATCTAAATTGATTGTTGAATCAACTTTATAATAAAACCATCATAATTACGAACAACAAAATCAAGGGAGACATATGTGTAGACGTCCAATACATTTCATAACATAATTTCAAATTTTCCAAATTAAACTTTCTCTTTATGAAAATAATAATATAATTTTAATAACACATATACATTGTTTCTATTCGTATTACTCTTCTATCTTATTTGTCCCTACATAGCATCATGGGTCATTTTCAAAGGTTTATGTCACATCTTAGAAAACATGCAATTCGTGTGGAGAAAGTGGGGAATTAGCGTAATAAATACATTGAACTCCACAACGGTATACCCATTTTTCATTCTTATCATTACTCCAAATGCCTTGGGTATATTTGATTGTCCTTCTTAAGCGTGCAAAGTTAGGTTGGCGATCGAGTTCATTCTTCAAAATGAATTCGTTTTTAATCTTAATTTCTCCATTTTTCATGGATATCAATTCACTTCTGGTAAGCTTTTAGTAGACATTTAAAAAATTGGTTTTTTTAAAATTGATTATAGTTTTTTAATCAGTGTAGATTGATTTAAGATATAATCAAGGATCTAGTTTTCATTATAATTTATAAATTCTCTGAATATTATTTATATATCATATATTATTAGATGTATATCAACTATTATTAATAATGATCATTATCGATTTTAAGAATAATCAACAATCATTAACGGTCTTTTATTAGATGTATATAAACTATTATCAACAATGGTTATCATTGGTTTCGAGGATAATTAATGGTCATTAATGATCCCTTATCAAATGCATACCAATTATTACTAATATTGGCCACCACCGATTTCGAAGATAACCAATAGCTATTAACAACGTTTTACCAACAACAACCACCACTAGCCTCAAGAATAACCAACGGCGATTAACTGCTCAAAAAATATACCCAATGACCACAACTAACCCTACACACCTTTCCTGAAATTTAAATCTAGATGGGACTTGAAACAACCAAACCACTTAACTAACTCACCCACATCTCATTGACTGCTTAAAAAATTATTTCAAGTATTTATTAATTGTAAAATTATTTTATTTATAGTTATTTATATGTTTATCGATTTATATGTTATTGGTTTAAATTAGACTTTATTTATGTACCCTTGTTTTGGTGTTCTCTATGATGTTTCTCCTCTTTTTATCTCCACTCTCCTCCCTCTCTATTTTCTTATGTTCATGGTATTTTTTATAGACAAATTTGGGTCTTTAGAAGTTATAGCTTGTTGATTTTTTCGTGCATTGTATGTTAATTTGCATGCTAATGAGGCCTTTGTTTAAGCTCGAGAGGTTTATAAATACACAGATGTATTAACGTATTTAGGACATCCATAAAGTGAATCAATGTAATCATATAGAAAATGAATTTGAAAATTTAAAGAAATATGAAGAACATCTAACATTTACTATTGAATTCTAGAAGAAACCAAACATTCATTGTAACATTAAAATTTATAGTACAAATAAATATTATATCATTTTCGATTGCTTAGCTGAATTCGTTTTACTTGACATGATATATTTGATAGTAACTAATACTCATAAACTCTAATGACCTTTAACATTTGGCTCAAAATAAATCCTTTGCAAGTTAAGTTGTCTTATTAGAATTTTAAGAGGAAGATCAATTTCTTATAAATTGTTGTGAAAAAATAGAAAGTTGAATGAGGTTTTCAAATCCCTAAACTTGACGAATATATTTAAACGTGATTTCTTTAATTCTAATTATTAAAAATATGGTGTATATAATTTTAATGATATATTTAAGTTGTTACAATTTTTTCAAAATCTCATATTCTTACTAAAAAAACTCTAATTCAACTCTTAAATTATAATAATAAATTATAAACTATATAAAAATCAAAATATTTTTTAATCTATTAAATAACTTAATTATACATTTGTGGATATATATAAATATATATCAAGAATCTAATTAAACTTAGTTACACGTTTGTGGATATATATATAATGCAATTTGCAGATATATCAACAATCTAATTAAGCTTATTTACACGTTTGTGGATATATATGATGCAATTTGATTTAAATGCACTTATTCATACTCCAATTGTGTGGTATAATTTAAAATTGGTTTTTAACGAAAGGGAAGCGGGAACCATGTCTTTCTTGTCCGATTTAATTATTTAAAATAAATAATGTTTTTAAGTAAATTTGGTATTACGTTCTTTTGAGTGTGTGGGTCTATTTATGAAGGCATGTCCTTTAAAGGGTGGCACACCTTTCAATATAACATAAGGTAGTTGTAATTTATCATTTATTCAGATTTTATAAAAATTATAAATATTTAATTATATTTTTAATCAATTAAGATATATATGATCTAGAAGTATATTGATTACAAATTTATCAAATAAATTTAATTTAAAAATATGTTTTTAGTAGCATTAAGAATTTTATTTATAAAATATGGATTTAATTAGGATTTGGTATTATAAGTGTTAAGGGCGCTTCACATATGTGTTGGGAGAGGTATGTACTTCAAATATGGGTTATGAATTTCAAGTACATTAGATAGGTGTCAGGTGTGTCGGGAACTTTTAGTGAGAGGGAGCTCTTAAACAAGTTGACGACTAGGTTTTATTGTATCTGATCTTTCGTTTTTTCATTTCAATATGTGTTACAACTTTTGTGTATGTGCAATAAAAAATATATCTTTTCTTAGAATGACTCTAATTTATCGATAATATCTGAAAACTTTAAATAAAACAAAGTAACTTTAGATGTTTTTATTAGGGTTAACAAAAAGTAAGAATTAACTTGTTTTTTGACATGCTCCTAGATAGTGGGAATTGTAATATAAAAAATAGTAAATTACATAAAATAAATATAATTCTAATTGTGTGCCAAAAGTGTCCCACAATAAAATGTTAGCTTCAAATAATGATGAGTGTCCTAATGATTGAATCATCACTCTTATGTGTTTATGACTTCTCTGTGAGTGATAAACATATATTTTGTATGTGATTAGTCTAAAATTAGCTACAATGCTTGTGTATTTATAAATAATTCAATTAAAATCAAACCCTGTTGGCACATAAATCAACATCAAATAGATAGGAGTGAAAATGATGGAACAAATGATATACGTGCAACCTATCTTTAGGAAGACAAAAATACAAGACTAGAAGCATTGGAGTCACTTCTGAAAGATGTTAGAGACACTAAGATGCTTTTGCCACAAATCTCAAGAAGTAAAGAAGAAGAAAAAGAAAATTTTGGGAAGGTTGAGAAGAAGGAAGAAAAACATAAAAAATCATCAAACATGTTAATAATCTCTAATTTAAATCAATAATTGATAAATAAACAATCATACTAAAAATATATTAAATAATACTTAATAAAAACATTTAGACTATTTTATGTGTCTAAATTTTACTTCAATTTAAAGTGTAAGTGTAAGCATACATTTCAAAGTAGAAAATCAATATGTAGAAAGGATATATCCCTATAGTTGGATCTCCATATAATTAAAATTAATGCACCTTGAGACTTGCAAAATAATTTTTAGTTTCCATTTACATGGGTAAGTGTGAAATAATAAAACTTGAAATATTAAAATAAAATAAGTCGTTTAACGGTGATGAAATATTAAAAGAAATGTGTAAAATTTGAGTCATTAAGAATTGAAGTTAAACACCATATTAATTTTGGGTGTACATCTTTTTCATTGTTAATAGTCTATGTATTGAAACATAAATATCAATTAGAAAAATAAGAGTGAAAATATAGATTATGAATGCCCCCTAAATCACGAAGAACACATAAAATATAACAAAAAAATGGATCTAAAAATTTATGATAACAAATGCTTTCCATGTGAAACAATATTATAAAACATGTATCATCGATAAAAAATATAACATCACAAAATATATAAATTATATTATAGATTAATATGAAAATGTTCATGTTATTATTTTTGTATGATGACATAATGCAATGTACCAAACCAATATAACTAGCAATTGTCTCGAAGGTGTAAAGAAAGTCGGAGGAATTGTATATTTTTATTTTACGATTATATATAATATGTATTAATATATACTATATCAAATATATATAAATATTATCTCATATTATATATAAATCGTATGAATGGCAATGACCCCATAATTGTTGAGTTGTGCACACAACCCCTGTTGAGTATTTTTGCTTGACCCAACACCAACTTCATCATTCCCAGTTGGCTAATCAAAACCACTATAAAGAGAAATTTATTAAATATTTACATTCTAGAAGAAACAAACATTCAAATTATGTAAATATATGTAATACGAATTAATAGTCATAACAATTAGCAAAATTTTGATTCCAAAATAAGAAAATTTATATAAGAATAAATATTTTCAGTGAAAACAAAATCCTCTTGAAATTCCAATGTATCCTAACTAAAGGATAATGGAAGATTGATTAGATCAATAAACAAAGACCAAATATGGTTGTGAAGATCCCAACAAAATAACCCACAATAACCAATTGGAAGGATGAAAGAGACCATCCATGACTTATCATCTGTCGCCCACTTTTGAAGATTTTAACCTTACCATTTAATTACCAAATAGAGCCCCCAAAACCAATCATAAATTATACTAACCAACTAAATGTGGGTCTCCCTCTACCCTTCCCATCAATTCGCAATAACGTAAAATCAAATATGCATCGGCCAACGTATAATGAAACTCATGATGGAATCAAAGAAAGTCACTTTCATGATATAATTTTTAAACGTAAGAAATAGATGTGAAGTGGCTCATACTCTCAGAAAGAAACACAACCACAATACATATGCATTATATATATGTCATGTCTAGACATGGAGATAAACACATATTTTTAATCTGTTGAAAGTTTAGAGGGGCTTTCTAAGTTTGTTGAAATCCTTGACTGAAATGGAATGGGATTCTGCTTGAGTTGAAATAGCTGAGATAAAAATAATGGTGGCGGTGTTTCTCTTAGGTTGAGTTAAAGAAAATAAAATAATAGAACTTGATATGGCAATAATGTTAATGCTGTTGGAGGAAAGGGTTGCTTCAGGGGGTTCAAACCCTTGACATGATGATAAAAAGTATTGCATGGAGTCAATGAAGAAGGCGAAGGTCAATGACATGGCACAAAAGAGGCAGCCACAGAGAGGGCTTACCGTGGGATAGCTTGAAACACTGAGATTGCAGGAGTAGAAGAAACGACTGTAGGAAGATATGGTAATGGCAGTGGTGGCTGCATCTACGAATAATTTTATCATAATAATAAACTATTTTTATTACATGTATAGTGAATAAAAGTCTAAAGTATGCTTTGAATAAATAAAACTTGACACAAAAATGTTATAAAGTGAATATGTTTGGTTTGTAGTAGGTCGCTTATTCAAATCATGGGAGAAGATTTTTAAGCACCAAACCTATGCCTCAATTAGCACCTTCTTATGCTTCGTTACTTAAAAAATACCAGTTTTACAATATGAAGGATCATCCCTATGGTGGCCATCCCTTGCAAAGCATCCATAAAGAGGCAAAATCCTTCATTTATGATGGGAAATTTCCTGAAATAGCAACAACAACATGGTCGATGAAACTCTACCTACTGGCTAACATAAATGGCATCATGCACTACCAAACCATTCTGCACCACCACTTTTTCCAAACCACCACAAACCCCCACTATTTAAAACCAGGCTGTTTACATTGGAATATATCATTTTGTCTCTTTGTGAGATGAATCTAGAGACCTTGCCCTGCCATATAAACCTTCAGCTTAATTATAAACATTTAAAATTTGATTTGACAAGAAAATGAATAGGATGGAATTTTAGGTTTTTTCCTCAACATATAAACTGAAAGTAAAAATTAAAAAAACATACTTTATTTTTAACTTTTAATTTATAGAGATAGATTTTAAGAGATAATTTTTATTATGAGGATATGATGATCATTTTTAGCACATCGATTGGCTTACATGAGGAAAGATATCATAGTAATTGAGAAGTCAAGATTACTAACTAATTTTTATCTTTTTCATTTTTATTTTTAATAGTTAAAAAAATAAAATATAAATATATTATAGAGGGAGTATTTTTTCTCGAGTTTGAGGTATGTGCACTCATAATAGAGAGTATATAGTCTTCATAAAACCCATACTGATCCAAAAATTAGAAGTTCTAGTTGATAAATATTTCAAGAACACATAAATAACATAGTAACAATGAAATATCTGAGAAGAGATGTATTAGTATTCAAGATCGCAATACAACTATATGCTTATCTCTGGGAAGAGATGTCTGATTTTCCATTTTGGGTTGCATCTTCATTTATACCTATTTTGAAAGCAAGGGGGAGGATGTGGAAGGTCACAAATATTGAGGGCGATTAAGTGTTTTGACTTCCATGCTTTAAAACAATACAGTATTCAAGGAATTACTATTTTTAGAAACTTACTATTTTTAGACTGCACTACTAAAATTAAAATTTGGGGCACTTCCATTGAGTGTTTTGGGGTCGAAATTCATTGATCAAATCATGATGATGTTATCCTCATTCTTAGCTTTCCAATGGTTCAAACGGTGAGTCAATTGGAGCTATGGTGCAAAAGTTATGGCTCCCAGAAGTCTTGTCATCAATTGGGGTGGAACTGTCACCCGAATTGTCACCTAAATTGCTGCCCGGATCACATACAATTTTGGGTAATGAAAACTTTACTATCTTGACATAATTTTCTAAAATTTAAATTTTGGATATTTACAATTACATAATTTGATCTTGAAAATATATTATATTAAAAATTATTAATTTTTATTTTTATTTATTGTGATGTAAGATATCATACACATGTGGTGGTTATGCCATAGTATCATGTTAAAGATAATATAGAAATAAGGGATAAATGGACTCGATTGGGTACATATTAGGCACATTTTTATGTGATTATCCTAAACCATGTAACACATTTACTTGTGATGAAATTTAACCATGTTATGCTCACCAATTTAGTCGAATGGTGGAATACTGATGTTTACATAAATTAGCTACTAACATGGGAGATGACATTGAATCTCCAAGATGTATGGAGGGTTCTAAGGCTTCTTATCAAGGGGATAAAATAGAGGAACCTATTAAGGAGGAGCATTGATTAGCTCACAAGTAATATACTGGGAGAGCTAGAGATTTGGAGGATGGAGGTGGTTTTCTACCAGGGACTATCGTTTAGGGAAAAATACCATCATTCTAAAAATAAATGGTTGTAGTTATTGAACTCCCTTATGGTGATCAAAATATGGGGTGTGTCTTATTCATATAAACTCCATCACATAGTGTAGGAGATGGAGGAGAGGCATGCCATATACTCATGTAGAAGATGCAAGATTTCCCATTTGTACAATGCCCTATCTATATATTTATCTAAGACACATAAGAGAGATTATATTGGCTCACCACTTTGGGCACTATTGAGATGAATTTCCAAGAATTATTCATGCATTTTCATTCTGAGGGAAGGACATTTGAACTAAGGAGATTAAGGGCTAAATCTCCATAACTTGTTATCTCCAGGGACTTTTTTTTAAGCTCTAGGAATTTTTTTTAGCTCCAAGAACTGTACATTATTCTAGGAGTACAATGGCTCACCACTTTGGGAACTAATGAGATGAATTTCCAAGAATTATTCATGTGCTTTCATTCTAAAGGAAAGACATTTGAGCTAAGGGGATTAAGGGCTAAATCTCTAGAACTCATCAACTCCCATCAAATGATAAAGATTCTTTGTAAGGGTACTAAGGGATTTGTAGCTCGTTTATTTTCCATGGAATTTCAACCAACTCAACCATCTACACCTCCTAATATGTAACAAGTGATTGATGCCCATTCAATTGTCTTTGATGACATGTCGAAAGGACTTCCACCTAGTTGCACACATGATCATGCTATCAAACTTATTTTTGGTAGTACACCACTCAACATCAGGGCATACAGGTATCCCTATGCCTAGAAAAGTGAAATTGAAAATATGGTACAAGAAATATTGGATGCAGGAATCATTTGCCATAGCCAAAGTGAATATTCTTCACTAGTTGTCATGGTGCAAAAGAAAGATGATACTTGGAGGTGTGCCCTGACTACAGGCAACTCAATAAGTACACTATCAAAGATAAGTTTCCCATTCCTATCATTGATGATTTTCTAGATGAATTAAATGGTGATCTTTATTTTACCAAGTTAGATCTATATTCTGGATATCATCAAATTCGGAATTATGATGGAGACATACCTAAAACTACTTTCAGGACTCATGAGGGCCATTGTAAGTTTTTGGTTATGCCTTTTGGGCTAAAAAATGCACTATCTACCTTTCAGAGTTTGATGAATACTATTTTTAGGCCATTTTTGAAGAAATTTGAATTGGTATTTTTTGATGATATCTTCATTTATAGTAAAACTTGGGAAGACCATTTGTACCATGTGAAACAGGTACTCTCAATTTTAGAACAACATTAGTTGTATGCCAAACCTTCCAAATGTACTTTTGGAGCTTGTGAGGTTGAGTATTTAGGTCATTTGGTTTCACATACAAGAGTAAAAGTGGATCTTAAAAAAATCCAAGAAATGGTGGACTAGATAATTCCTAAGACACTTAAGCAACTAAGAGGATTTCTGGGGCTAACTGGTTACTATCATAGGTTTGTCAAAAATTATGGCAGCATTACAACCCCACTGACATCTTTGTTGAAGAAAGATTCCTTTTAGTGGAGTGATACAACTACCAGGGCATTTGAACAATTGAAATTGGTGATGTACACCACTCTAGTGTCGGCTACTCCTAATTTTTCCAAGACTTTTGTGGTTGAATGTGATGCATCTGGGTATTATATGGGTGTTGTACTCATGCAAGAAGGTAGACTAATTATATTTTAAAGTCATAAATTTAAGGGTAAAAATCAACACAAGCATATTTATGATAAGGAAATGATGGCTATTTTGCATGCAGTCAAATAATGGAGGCCTTATTTGATGGGTCGTCACTTTCAAGTAAGACTAATCATGATAGTCTCAAATATTTTTTAGAACAAAGGTTATCATTTGAAGAATAATAAAAATGGGTAACTAAGATGTTAGGCTATGATTTTGAAATAGTTTAGAAGAAATGTAAGGACATTGTAGTGGTTGATGCACTATCTAGGAAGGATGAATCAATTGAGGCCTTGCTATATATTATGACCATTCTACAGGTAGATTGGCTAGAGGAAGCATGATTTGAATGGGACAAGGATAGTGCTACCCATGATTTGATTCAGAATCTTTAGCATGGTTTGGGTGGATTTTAAAAATTCACGTGGAAGGGTGATGCATTATGGTATAAAGATAGATTATATCTATGTAAGAATTCTCTTCTTAAACAAAAAATCCTTTAGGAACTTCATGCAACTTCAATTGGGGGTCATTCAGGATTGTTAAAAACCTATCATAGAATCAAGCATGATTTTTTTGGGAAGGACTCAAGGGGGATGTCAAAAAATATTTGGCTGAATGTATGATCCATCAATAAAATAAAGGAGAAACCATCAAAACCCAAGTCTTTTACAACCTTTATCCATCTCAAGCCAACGTTGGGAAGAGGTGTCTATGGATTTCATTATAGAGTTATCAAGATATGATGGTCAAAGTGTTATCATGGTTGTGGTAGATCATGTCAATAAGTATGCTCATTTCCATTCTTTATCACAACCATTTGTTGCTAGTACAATAGCTTCTACTTTTTTCAATATAGTTCAAAAATTACATGGTACCCCTAAGATCATTGTCAGTGATCAAGATCCAATCTTCACTAATAATTTTTGGACTAAGTTATTTTCATGTTTGGGCACCTAGTTGGCTTATAGTTCATCCTATTATCCTCAATCTGATGGACAAATTGAGGTATTCAACAAATGTCTGAAAGGATATCTCCATTTTTTTGTTTATGATAAATATGACAAATGGGTTCATTGATTGCCACTTTCTGAATGGTGGTATAATACTTATATTCATAATTCTTCCAAAATGTCTTATTTTATGGCACTATATGAATACCACCCACCATCCATCACTTCAACCTTGAAGGTCCATCCTAAGGTTCATGCAGTTGAAGAACATATTTACCATCAATAGGAGGTCCTTACCAATTTGCATGAAAATTTATCCATGACCCAAAATCGCATGAAATAACAGGCATATCAACATAGGAGTGAGAGGCACTTTGACATTGGTGATTGTTTTTTTTATTTGCTTATAGTCATATAAGTAGATATCCTTAAAGCAATAGAAAAAGGATAACAAGTTATCCCCTAAGTATTATGGGCCTTATCAGATCTTGCAAAAAATTGGTAGTGTGGCCTACAAGTTAGAGTTTCCTTCTTCTACTCACATACATCTAATACTTCATGTATCATGCCTAAAGAAAGTCATTGGACACAAAGTGGTTACCCAAACTGAGTTACCAGAATTAGATGAGGAGGGAAGAGTTGTTCTTGATCCTGAGGTGATCCTTCAAATGCAAACTAAGTAGTTGCAGTCTCGAGCGATTAAGGAGTACCTGATCAAATAGAAGAATCTGCCCTATGAAGATGCTACTTGGGAGGATGAATCCTTTATGAAACAACATCTAGAGTTGAATCAACATTGAGGATAATGTTTTTTTGAAGGGGAGGGGCATGCTACGCCCTTAACCTTTGGCATGTCTTGGGATATGTGTGGTTGACTTGTGGCTTACATACCTCTTTTATATTCTTGTTATATTTCTCTATGTTCTTAGTTAGGTCAGCCTATGGAATAACCATGGCTATGTAGACTATATATAGGAGGTAATGTTTAGTTTTTGATCATCATGTTAAGTGTTTTGCTCTTAGTGCATTGTTGTGAAGGTTGCCCCTTTGAAGTGTCTTTGCTATATTATGTAGTATTATACTCTGCTGTCAATTGTTGCTTTGTGATCTCTCATATTTGCTTATTCTGTAAAATATAAAATCATTTTGTGCGAACATCTAAGTAATTTCATTACAGGGTTTGTCATAGTCAAACCCCTTTTTGATGACAAGCTAGAAATCAACACTTATGTAAGTCAACAAGAAGTCTAGCACATATGAATGTCCAAATTTTTATCCCTATAAATGAGATGAAAGAAATTAGTTAATTTTATATGCACTTTCATTAGTAATTCCTTTGGTACAAATATGTAATAATATCTCTTCAATATATAAAAATTTAATATAATTAATGTGTACGAAATCCTTATATGTGATCCTTGTAATTGTGTGAGCATACAATGTAATTATGTGACTTCTCTTGGTCTCTAAATGTATTAGGTTGCTTGTGTACATATAGACTTATCAAATTCAAATTGGGACCTTATTGGCATGGAAGATGACATTATGGAAGTTGGAAAACCAATAATTAGGGTACAAAAAAATGAAGAAATTAGGGGAAGTGTCCAAAGGGACTTATGACCAACATGACCAATATATAAATGGTATGATAATAATTAGACCAATATTAGACTATTCCAATATTGGTCAAGGTGGCCAAAACCTTAAAAAATGACCTAATGAACCGTATGAATGAATAAGAGAACTGTGATAAAAATAAGTGATAGATTTAAAGGTTTACATCTGTGAATGATTATACCAAAGTTAACCCTAAATGACCTAAATGAATGTATGAAGTTCAAAACAAAGGAAAATGCACTAACAAGAGTCTAATGTGAACCAATAATCCATATACATGAAAGCACAATAATAGCATTGTAATTATAAGACCTATACCAAAATTAGGTGTGTACATAATGCCACACTTCAATGTGTGTATGTTGGAAATATTGGCATTGATGTCAAAGGTCTAGCACTATTGGTGATAAAGGCCTCATTGCATTTAATGGTGTTTTTAATATTCGTATATTGGCTAATGTGTGTTAATATTTATTTTATATTAATGAATATATTTTTGGTTACATATAAGTCAAAAGAGGGCCTATGGAGAAGTCAAAGAGTCACGGGGTAAAATATGAAAGAGGAATGGGACATATTTTCTCATGAAGAGTCATCTTGAGGAATTCCAAGAGTCACCATGTGAAGACAAAAGAGGTATGGTGATTTTTTCCATGAAGGGACACTTTGAAAAATATGAAAAGTCACCAAGATAAAGACAAAAGAGGAAAGGATGCTTTTGCTTATGAAGGGTCACCATATGACTTTTCAAATGCAAGGATAAGAAGGTTCATGCAAGTTTGGCACCATTTTACATGAGTATTGGTCACAAAGGGTGAATGCCAAAGGTCATTTGGAAATCTATAAATAAAGGCTTGAGAAGACATTTGTAAATGCAAGAGAGTGAATAGCTTGTATTTGTTTTCAAAGAGATAAAAGTAGGAGATATTGTAGAGTTCTATCATTTGTTGAGTAAGCAACATTGAGAGATAATTCTATTTTATACACAAGAGTGGTTGGTGCTCCTGTAAGTTGGTGCTTGTAAACTTTTTATTTTGTGTTGGTTCTCATTCATATACTTGAGATTATTCTCCATGGTTTTTTCCACTTTGAGTTTCCACATAAAAATTTGGTCTCTCTCTCTCTCTCTCTCTCTCGTGTGGTGCAAATTATTGTTTTAGTTTTATTACATATCTTGAATGTGTGATTAAGTGGTTAAAGAAATGAAGTCAAATTAATTAAAAAGATATATAATATACCAATTAACCCCCCTCTTAGTATATTTCATGCTTAAAAATTGGTATCAGATCAGGTTCCTTTTGAAAAAGTTTTATAGCTTGAAGGTAGATCGGGAAAGCACGATGGCTAGATCACATGAAGGATTTTATACAAATAAGGCACCTTTGTTTGATGGGATGAATTATGTTTTTTGGAGCATAAAGATGAAGACTTATTTGATGGCCCTTGGATTTGACATATGGCAAGTAGTGATGGAGGAATATAAAGAGCCACAGACACTTGTAACTAGTCTAGTAGAAAATAAGGCAAGTGAAAATAATGCTAAAGCTTTAAATGCTATTTTATGTGGTTTATGTGAATTAAAATTTGTTAAAGTTATGCAATGTAAATTTTCTCATGAAACTTAGGTAAAACTTGAGAATATTTACAAAGGTGATGGAAAAGTTCAACAAGCTAAGCTTCAGACTTTTAGAAGATAGTTTGAGAGTTTGAAGATGGAAGAGGAAGAAAATATAACAAGTTATCTTTTGCAAGTTGATCAAATAGTTAATCAGATTCAAGGTCTTGGAGAATTTTTAGAAGAATCAACTATGATTCAAAAAGTTTTGAGATCTCTCTCATTTTCAGTAATTGAAGAGATAAAGAATTTAGCCAAGCTAAAGATGGATGAGCTTCATGGTATTCTTATGGCATATGAGATGTGGACTGAATAAGATAAACCCTCAAAGAGAGAAGTTGATTTCAAGACATCAAAAAAAGAGAAGGATAAGATTCAAGAATCAAGTGATAGTTCTAGCGATGATGAAGATGACAACAGAGCTCTATTCATTTGCAAGCCAAAAAAGGGCACATTTAAATATCACAGGAAATTACCTTTTAAATATTTTAATTGTGGAAAAATTATACATTTTGTAACTAAATGCCCAAATAAGGGTAATGATGACAATGAATAAGGAAAGTATACATACAAAAAGAATTTCAAAGGTAAATTCAAGGAGGGATTCGAGAATAAGAGTTTGTATTCTAAAGATCCTAGCTCAGTCGAAGATAGTGGAGTCAGTGATTCAAAAGAATAAGAGATTCTATTCATGGCCATATATGAAGATGCCTCCACAATTAAAAGTATAGATGATCAAGAAGAAGAACATGATGAAGTCGAAGTGAATCTGGAAGGAGAACTCATTTGTGCCTTAGAAGAGTTAAAATCTCTTGAGAAGAAGAATCGAAGATTAAAGCTCTAGATCAAGAAAAATGAAAAGGAGTCAAAATAAATAATTGAAGATCTACAAGCACACTTTGAATAAGCCAAGAAGAATGAAAAAGATCTAATGACATAGTTGAAAATAGTAAGTAAAGAATGTGAAAGGTATATTATTAAAATTACTTTTTTAAAAGAAGATCTTGAGAAAACAAATAAAACAATTAATGATAGAGTAGCCAATGATTCAAAATTTGAGAATAGTACTAATATGTTAAATAAGATATTATAAAATCAAAGATCAATGTTAGATAAGATAGGTATTGGATTTTAAAAAGAGAAAATGGAGGTCACTACTTTCACAGACAAGGAAAAAGGAAAGAGCTATGCTGAAGCTCTTACAAAAGAAGAAATAAAAAAGGAAGTTAAGAATATAGAGGGCATCTCAAATAAAGAAGGCTGAAGGAAATATAGCTACAAAAGGCAATTAGGTTAGAGATACACAAATAGGTCCTATTTTTATTGTAATGGATATGGTCACAAGAAAACAGAATATCGAAAAAGGGATAACAATTGCAAAAATAAGAAGGAAAGTCATGTAGAGTCAAGTAGAAGCCACAAATCTTTTACTCCTCTATCAGGGTTTAATGAAGAGGCCATAATATGTTACAAGTGCAAAAAAATTAGACACATAGATCATTACTATAGAATTGTGTTCGAGTCAGTCAATAAGGACCAGAGTTTCAAGGCTCCATTCATCAAGAAGAAAGTTCAGACAGGTTCATAGCAAAAAAAATAACCTAAAAAATCTATGTTGGTACAGATAGCTTTGCATACAAGAAATGAAGATAAGCCATGGTTCATTGAAAATAGATGTTTGAGGCACAAGACAAGAGACAAGAACAAGTTCATAACCTTGAAGAAGATCAATGGTGGCATAGTGAAATTCAGAGACAATACTACTGCCAAAATTGTTAAAAAAGGTACACTAAGTTTGGATAATGGTAGAACTAAAATTGAAAATATTTTATATGTATAAGGTCTTAAGCATAATATTTTGAGTGTAAGTCAAATGTGTGATCAGGGGCGCACACTAAAGTTTTATGTAGAAGGTTGCAACATTAGAAGAAAATATTCAGATGTGTTGGTTGCAGATGCTCAGAGAACAAACAATAATTTGTATATGCTATCAAACATCAAATGTCAAAGATGTATGTTTGAGTTAGATTGAATAAAGTTGGATATGGTAAAAGAGAATGGGTCACATAAATTTTGACAATCTTGTCAACATTAGTAAGAATCAAGTAGTCAAAAATCTTTCAAAGATTACAAAGCCATCTGACACACTTTGTGAACCTTGTCAACATGGAAAATATGCCAGAAGGTAGTTCAAAACAAAAAAGTACTCGATCACTTAGATGTTAGAGCTTATTAACATTGATCTATGTGGACCTATGAGAACTCAAAGTACTCAAGGTGAGAAATATTTCATGTTTTTTATTGATGATTTTTCACATATGACTTGGGTGATGTTTTTAAAGAAAAAATCAGAAGCTTTTAGACATTTCAAATCAGTCAAGGCATTAGTTGAGAATGAAACCAGTTTAAAGATTAAGTGTCTAAGATTAGATCGAGGAAGATAATTCATGTCAGATCAATTTATTGAATTTTGTGAAGACCATGGAATAAAGAGACATTATTCAACAGCCAGAATTCCACATTAAAATGGAGTAGTTGAATGAAAAAATAGAATAGTTCAAGAAATGGTGAGGATAATGCTAAATGAATCCAAGATAGAAAATAAATATTGGAGAAAGGTAGTTTCTATAGTAGTGAATATTTCAAATAGAGAATTATTGAGAGTCAATAGTGATAAGACTCCTTATGAGATATGGAAAGACAAATCGGCAATAGTTGATTATTTTAGAGTTTTTGGTAGTAGATGCTTCATAAAGAGAACCGATAAAAAAATTGGTAAGTTTGAATCCAGAGCAGATGAAAGTATATTTCTTGGTTATTATTGCAAAAGTAAAGCTTATAAATGTTATAACAAAAGAACCAAGATTTTTTTTGAAAGTGCAAGTATCAGGATAGAAGAAGATGGAACACAATGAATCAGTGATCCAGTAGACATTCTTGAAATCATTGAAGAGGAAGATTTTAAAGAATCAGATGAAGATGAGAAGGAGAAAAATGAAACCAAAACTTCATCCAAATATGTTCAAATAAATCATAATAAAAGTGACATAATCAAGGACATAAATGAAGGAATTCACACCAGACGAATGATGGTAAATGAATCTGAGCAAGTTAATTTTTTTTATTATCCAAAATTTAGCCTAGAACTTTTTTAGAAGCTAGACATGATAAACACTGGGTTAAGGCTATGGATGAAGAATTAAATCAGATAAAAAATAATGATACTTGGGAATTAGTGACTAGACCAAAAGATCACAATATGATAGGAACAAAATGGGTTTATATAAATAAGTTGAATGAAAATAGAGAAGTGACCAGAAATAAAGAAAAAATAGTATGTAAAGGATATGTTCATATTGAGGGAATAAATTTTAAAGAAATTTTTGTACTAGTGGCAAGGTTAGAGGCTATTAGAATGTTTCTTACATATGTAGTGTTTAAAAATTTCAAAGTGTTTCAGATGGACGTCAAATCTGCCTTCCTGAATGGGAATCTAGAAGAAGAGGTATACATTAAGCAACCTGAGAGATTTATTCTCTCAAATATTAGTTGCCATGTATGTAGATTGAAGAAAACATTGTATAGATTGAAATAAGCTCCCAGAGCTTGGTATGCAAGACTTGATAAGTACCTACAGGATCAAGGTTTCAAGAGAGGATTTGCTGATAATAATCTTTACATCAAAATAAAAGGTGAACATCAATTGATTGTTGTGGTATATGTTGATGACATCATTTTCAGAGGAAATATTGAAAAGTTGACAAAATAATTTTATGATAATATACAAAAATAATTTGAGATGTCTATGCTTGGAGAATTGTCATTTTTCTTAGGATTACAAATATTTCATTCAGATAAAGGAATTTTCATATCTCAAAGTAAATATGCCAAGGAAATGTTGAAGAAATTTGGTTTTGAGGATTGTGCAATAGTGGCACACCAATTTGTATATGAAATAAGGTAAGGATGAAGATTCACCTATTACAGATCAATCTTTGTATAGATATATGATTGGTAGTCTTTTATATTTAATAGCATTAAGGCCAAACATCATGCATGTAGTAGGTATGGTTTCAAGATATCAATCAGTATCAAAAGATAATCATGTTCAATTGGTGAAGAGAATATTCAGATATATAAAGGGGACATTAGATTATAGATTGTGGTACCCCAAAGGTAGAGATTTCACTTTGGTTGCTTATACAGATTTAGATTAGGCAGGGTGTTTGGATGACAGAAAGAGTACAAGTGGAGGAGCTTTCTTCCTTGGTGATAGCTTAGTATCATGGCTAAGCAAGAAGCAGAATTTAGTATCACTTTCTATAGCTGAAGTAGAATATATTGTAGGGTATTGTGTTATACTCAAGTGCTTTGGATGAAACAAACTTTTGAAGATATCAAGGTAAAGTATGATGAACCTATTTCTATTTTTTTTTATAACACAAGTGCTATTAATATTTCAAAGAATCTAGTAATGCATTCAAGAACAAAACATATTCCCATTAGATATCATTTTTTGAGAGAGCAGGCTATAGATCAATAGGTTAAGATAGAGTATATCAATACTATAGAGTAGATTGTAGATATTTTCACAAAGGAACTACTAAAAGACATATTTGAGTATCTGCGGGAGAAGTTGGGAGTAATTTCTTTTACTTCCTGCCATTGAGGTTCAACATCAGTTGAGGGGGAGCTAAGTGTTAGCTCTAGGTATGCCCTTTGCCATTGATGTCAAAGGGGGAGAATAATAGGTACAGGTACAGGTGCAGGTGTAGAAATAGGTATAGGAAATACGTACAGGTTGCTATAGTAAGGGGGAGTTACTGTATGTTTTTCAAATGGCAGTATGTGCAAGTTTCAGGATGTGTCAATTTTAGTTTGAGGTTTCCATCAATGACAAAGGGGGAGATTATTAGAAATATTTTTATTGATGTCAAAGGTCTAGAATTATTGGTGATAAAGGCCTCATTGCATTTAATGGTGTTTTTAATATTCATATCTTGGCTAATGTGTGTTAATATTTATTTAATATTAATGAATATATTTTTGGTTGCATATAAGTCAAAAGAGGGCATGTGGAGAAGTCAAAGAGTCACGGGGTAAAAGATGAAAGAGGGATGGGACGTATTTTCTCATGAAGAGTCATCTTGAGGAATTCCAAGAGTCACCATGTGAAGACAAAAGAGGTATGGTGCATTTTTCCATGAAGGGACACTTTGAAGAATAGGAAAAGTCACGAAGATAAAGACAAAAGAGGAAAGGACACTTTTGCTTATGAAGGGTCACCATATGACTTTTCAAATGCAAGGATACGAAGGGTCATGTAAGTTTGGTGCCATTTTCTATGAGGATTGAAGGGTCACAAAGGGTGAATGCCAAAGCTCATTTAGAAAACTATAAATAAAGGCTTGATAAGACATTTGTAAATGCAAGAGAGTGCATGGTTTGTTTTTGTTTTCGAAGAGAGAAAAATAAGAGATATTGTAGAGTTCTATCATTTATTGAGTAAGAAACATTGAGAGATAGTTATGTTTTATACATAAGAGGGGTTGATTCTCTTGTGGGTTGGTGCTCACAAATAATTGTTGTGTTGGTGCTCGGTAAAGGGGTTGGTGCTCCTGCAAGTTGGTGCTTGAAAACTTTGTATTTTGAGTTAGTGCTCATTCATATACTTGAGATTGTTCTCTGTGGTTTTTCCCACTTTGAGTTTCCACGTAAAAATTTGGTCTCTCTCTCTCTCTCTCTCTCTCTCTCTTATGTGGTGAAAATTATTGTTTCAGTTTCATTGCATATCTTGAATGTGTGATTAAGTTGTTAAAGAAAATAAATCAGATTAAGTAAAAAGATATATAATATACTGATTCACCCCCCTCTCAATATATTTCATGCTTAACAGTGTGTGTGTGTGTGTGTGTGTGTGTGTGTGTGTGTGTGCATATATTAAAGTAAAACAAAAAAGTGCACCTAGGAGGGATCGATGAAGAAGTTATGACATAAACCTATAAGTTATGCATGAAGTTAATACCAGATATGAAAGTGATTTAAAATTAAAAAGGAGATAGACTACCATATATTATAGTCCATTCACTAGAACTTGCAAAACCAAAAACCCTTATCTCCTTGTTACCTACATTAATGTTTTAAATATCATTGAGAGTCCATGAACAATCATCAATGCTCCTATGTCAACATCTCGAGTGTACCTATAATAAAAAATAATATTTTTTAGAAAATTAATGTTTTTAAATCAATAATAATGTAACTATTGAAATGATTGGTAAATGAAACTAAATAGTAGGAATAAATACACCTAAAAAATATTGAACTATCATGAGTCCAAATGACTTTGTCAAGTGGAAAAATAATTTAAATGTGGGTCCAAATGACGTTATCAAGAAGAAAGATTATTAATATGTGGATATTTTCGATCCTTCCAACTAGTGAAATATGTAAAGTTTTGGTCCTAATGACCTTGTTGACTAGTGGAAATTCTTTGCTTCCTAACTAAAGAAGCAAAAATATGGTACCTCTCTATAACTACTTGAAATGTCTTGTAACCTCTATAAATGATGAAACCAAAAATATAACAAGTTGATATACGACCCCATTTTGAGTGAGGGATGTTTATTCATATCGATCATCTCAAAATAAAATGATTACTTGCATCTTGTGTAAAATATAAAAAATCCAAAGATGCAATAATCATTAATTTTTTTTAACACACACACACACACACACACACACACACACACACACACACACACACAAAATTGTATAAATATGTCGTCAACAAAGCTTATCAATAACCCACCACTAATATGTTGAGGCAAAATCAATATAAGAAAGGGATTGGAAAGAAGGGGAGAGTGATATAACCTGATGTAAAAATATTCCAAAATGCGTATAATATATAGCAATGAATCACAATAATAGATTGACCTAATGTGAATAAACATATAAAGTGTAACATCCCCACTGGGATTAACTTAGAATAACACGATTTAAAAAAATAAATAAATTAACATATTATTTCATTAGATTTCACCACGA
Source organism: Torreya grandis (assembly GCA_037957365.1). Taxonomy (NCBI): domain Eukaryota; kingdom Viridiplantae; phylum Streptophyta; class Pinopsida; order Cupressales; family Taxaceae; genus Torreya; species Torreya grandis. The sequence goes on along the minus strand of JARHVA010000039.1, from coordinate 1,683,335 downwards.
GAATATAATTGGTGATATAGATAAATCACTCTAAGTATTTTAACTATGAAATAAGCATATAACATCTATCTGTCACTGCACACTATCATCAAATGAAATAAAACATAACTGAATATAAAAAGTAATTACAGATTTTCAACCATGACTGGTACAAACATATAACCATTGTTGTCAATGTACAATGAGTAAACAATTACATCTCATTATGGATAATGTTTTAATAATAATAAATACAATACAAGATATAAGATACAAGATACAAGGCTTTATGGAGCGTGAGTTCCCGAACTCCAGTATCCATGGAAATCTCAAGTGTAGTATGAAAATAAGTACTATTGTGGAGAGGGAGAGCATAATCTGAGTGATTTTTCACACCAACCATAGACCAATGATCCCCCACACAATCCCCCATTAGGGAATATGCCTCCTTTCATGGATAAATATATAGTAACAATGTGAGAATCTAGAGAGACAAGCTAAGACCCGTGTTCTGTAAGATTCTAATACATGATGTGTACCATAAAGAAACTACATTCTAACATGATATCGCATAATCATGTAAATCAGACATATGAAATGACAATGTCTAACTAAACATTACCTAGGCCAAAATTTTTAATAGTTATTGATCTCTAGGATCAGTCAATTTCATACATACGACTAATCGGATTACCTTCATCCAACATTAGTGATACTAGTAAGCTAGTGAAGTCCATCTCACTACTTAGTACCAACAATATGATATTTGATTAATATAAATATAACTAATAGATTCATACAATTTACTTCCTATTAGTAGGCATAAAACATGTTAAACATAGGAATAATCAATATGCATACATTTAGTCTGTTAAGCATATGAATGAATCTCCACTGTATCATTTGCCACATATTAATAGGCATAACAAGTACAATTTATACCAATTGGGTATTTTATATATATATATATATATATATATATATATATAAACTGTAGATTTTTAATTTCCATAATTAGATTCAAATATAATACATTCTATGATGAACAATATTATTATATTCCATTGTTCATATGTATAACTAATCCATTACAAATAACAAGTCATGATAAATGAAGTCATAAATCTCACAAAAACATAACATTTCATTTGAACAACTTGTTACATTTCTAGGAGACTGTATTCATATAGTTATAGTTTCCTGACTCTCAGTAGCCTATGAATTATTTTTAATAGTCAATAAAACTATAGGCACATGACCCAATACACTGATATATGTTATATTCTTATAGGAATACCTAAATCTCCAGATAGAATATTTCCTATATACATATTAATTATATTCATACTATGTATCGCATATAAGTTCTCAAGAATATATTGATACTATATATAAATATCACTAGTCATCTATAATTCTAATCAAAGACTTCATATGATTCCAACAATCATTATAAGCTTCTTATTCACAGAATACATTGATGATCTATTATAATATATTAATATTACTAGAATATTAATGAACTAAGTATTATAGTTAATAGACTATTTATATTCATATCAAATTACCATCTAATAACATACGACACACACAATTTCTTATAACTGTCTACATATAAAGATCCCCAATTTTGATAATTAATCAAAATCATCCTGATATTCTAATTGTGTGTATACAACATAATATATAAATCACTCTTAAGGTTATTTATAGATAATACACTATGTGTGTGCGCGCGCGCGCGTGTGTGTGTGTTATGCTAAGTACATACAACACTACCTTAGATATTTTATTCTATTTCCCTAATTTTGATACTATGTTTTATTGTATTTATATGTAATTAAAACCATTGCCTTTCTTTTCACACAAATCCTTTACAATATAAAACTAGTGAAATAATTATTAAAACATACACGCTATCCCTTGTATATCTTATAAAGGCTTATGTTTTAAAATAAGTTGAACTCATGCTTACTTCATATATATAATTGAATTTAATGATAAAGGCACACACTCCATATAATTTTCAATGCAATTCTAGCAATCCATTCATTCATTGAAGTCATGGTTTTTATTCACTATTTTGGAAGCTCACACAGTTCAGACTTTGGACTCCATGCAGTTCTCATATGCATATCCTAATCTTAATTGATTTCAAGCTATCAATGCACAAAAATTTCTTTGAAAATTTATTTCAATCATCAAATTGACTCAAACACCATATTTATCAAAGTATACATAGAAGTTTAGAGAAAGATATGTCTGGGTATACAATATAGTTTCTATAACAAACTCATTCTCCATGTGAATCAAACTATCTGCCAAGGTTTCAGATATATGCAATCCTATGTATTTTAATGTTAAGTGGACTTCCAAAACAAGTGATACACATGATTTTCCTCTCCTAAATATCTATAACAAACACCTTGTATAATTCATTAGTTTTATTATCAAGATCAAGGTTTTAGGTTATCATATACATACAATTTGCTCATTCTTATATACTCATACCACAAAAGCTTACAACTTAACTACACTTGGTCTATTAATATATATAATCACCGTTATAAAATTAATTATATACACAATTCTTACAATTATATAATGCCTCAGTTTGTAAAATAGGAATACACACAGTTCATACATTTATAAAATTACTCAGACCATTCATATGTCTACACATAGAATTTTTCTCCAGATTTCACAAAATTTATACAACAGTGCATACCTCATACAAGCTCCCAAACTAAATAGCACAGATCTGGAATCCTTCCCTTTGCTTCCTCTATCTTTTCCTCTACACACTGCTTATTCTCTTCTCCTCTTTGTGTTGTTCTTCTACCCCTCAATTCGTACTCCTCTTCTCTTCTTATCCTCCTACATCTCCCCAACTTCCTTTCTTTTTTTTCCATTGCATAAATATATATTTTTCTATTTAAAGTTTGACTTTCTCCTTTTTGGTGTTTTCCCCTTTTTTCCTATATATATTTTCTTTGTAACTTGGCCTAAACATGTTTTAATTTTTATGTTTTATTCATTTTATTCCCTAATTATAAAAAGCCATTAAAATTGCTAATTATAACACAATACATTACAATAATTTTATTTGTTACTTAATTAGTATAGGTAAACAATCATCATGACTTAATAATAATACTACTAATATAAGTTGATAATATTATTTTAATCCAAAATGGTAAATCAAATAATGCTATATCAAAACACAATGGTTATTATAAAAATGTAATTGTTATGTTATTACTACGTTATATCAATTATCTAAGTCTTTTGTTATCTTTATGTATTAAGGCATTAATCCACATAATGGTATTTCCTAATATCATAAAGATAACCAACTAAAGTTTCCAAACAATACACAGTCATGATGGTTAGTCTACATATGGTAGTACCAAAAACTATTCACACAAATTTACGTTCTCAAAAAACATTAATAATCATGAATACGATGACATAACCACATAGTAACATTCTACACTAAATCTACGTTTAATATCCATAATACAATCACACAAGATTTATTCCACATAGGCATAAATCTAAACTAACACACAACTAGCATACATAAATAATTATCTAAATGTAGACAACATAAAAAACATACTAATGCTAACAATTCCAACTAGGTATTCAATGTGTACTATTTAACATGGTGTGTGAATGGGTTCTAACCATTCCTTAGTCATCCCCCAATACCTCTATCTATGCCATCCTCTCTGATGATGCTCTCTCCCACTCATGCTCTAAGGGATGAATCTCTCCTGCATCAAACTCATGCCAAGAAGGTAGTTAGCATGTAACATCATGATATATATATATATATATATATATATATATATATATATATATATATATATATATATATATATATATATCATACTGCTAACTCATAGCAATGCAATCATACAATCAAAAAAACATACTATTGTTTCATAATAGCATATGACTTACAACATAGTTAAATAATAATCAAATCAAATTACCAACCATAAAAATCTATGGATAATCAAGTAAATTTGCTTAGTGAGAAATTGAGATGTAACATCCTTTCCCCCTAAAGCTAGTCATCATCTTGATGACACTTATATATGTATATGTATATGTATATGTATATGTATATGTATATGTATATGTATATGTATATGTATATATATATATATATATATATATATATATATATATATATATATATATATATATATATATATATATATATATATATCATACTGCTAACTCATAGCAATGCAATCATATAATCAAAAAAATATACTATTGTTTCATAATAGCATATGACTTACAACATAGTTAAATAATAATCAAATCAAATTACCAACCATAAAAATCTATGGATAATCAATTAAATTTGCTTAGTGAGAAATTGAGATGTAACATCCTTTCCCCCTAAAGCTAGTCATCATCTTGATGACACTTATTTAAATATTAGTTTTGAATTAAAAACATTATTCAATAGAAAAATAACATAATATGAAGCAACAAATCAAGCAAAAAAAATGGAAATCCCTAGTAGAACTCATCATACTCCTCCCAAGTAACACTATCCTTAGAGTATTGGTCCCACAAAACCTTGCACCATGACATCTCTCTATTATGCAAAATTTTTTTACGAGTGTTAATTACTCTGATTGATTCTACTAGACCACCTCAAGATCCAACACTTGTAAAACATTCCAATCCAACACATGTAAAATATTAGATATATATTTTTTAAGATAAGAAACATGGAAGACATTATATAATAGAGCTAGGGATGGTGACAATTCAAGCCTATACACTACACAATTAATCACCTCTAAAACCTCAAAGGGTCTTGTCATGTCCCCTTTTTCGTGGACATTGATAGACTTGATGATTAGCCTATTATGTGACCTTCGTAGGCTAATAGGATGGATAGAGGGTCATAATGGAGCTTGGCTTGACTTTGATTCATAGAATTTCTACATTTGGTTTTCATTCAGGTTATTTTAGACACATTGGGCCTGAGCTCCTATTATTTAGAGATATTTAACATGCAACGGAGTGCTTTTATTTTGGTATGGTCATGTGCGAAATCACTCCTTGGTTCACTAGCTTCGAACGGTTCGAGGATCCGACATGAATTAAGGGAGATATTAATATTTGATTAATTTAATCAAATATTAATTATTTGGTTTGATTTTAATTAAATGTTAATTAATTATTAATTATTTGGTCTAATTTTAAGACCCTAGTTCTAATTTAAGAATTGGTCTAGTTTTAAGACCCTAGTTCTAAAATTAGAAGCCCTAAGTCTAATTTAAGGGAATATAATTTTAGCAAGCACACCTTTGGAGGGGTATAAGAGTTTCTCATGGGAGAGAGTTTGAATGGATTGATTATTGATTATTGATTTTGAAGAATTCTTCTGTGAAGACTGAGCCAAGGGTTCCAGGATTCCATTGCAGTGGAGAATGTCAACTCTTCATTGTGTGTGATTTAGAGGGTGTGAGATATCAACTGATTTATTTCCAAATTGAGAGATAGCTTCATACAGAGGTTATCATAGAGGTATATAGATTTGAGAGGTAACTTCATACAGAAGTTGTCACAAAGCTTTCCAGGTATTTTTTTTATTTAGTTTTGATCCAATAAGTTATATAGATATAGATCTTCTGTATTAGAGCCATATACTTTCAGATCAGGGGTTGAAAATAGACAGGTTGTGCTTATTTGGTGGCCGTACGGAGCCCATACAGATCTGTATAAATTCACATAGAAATTGACATCAGTCGGTACAGATCCACGCAGATATTGACATCGACAGGCAGAGATGCCCAGTGACCAACATCGGCCGACTGAAGACCGACGTTGGCAGAGAAGGACTGATAGAGACCGACGTCGGCAGTATATCGACTGACGCTGGTGACTGTGTTTTTGACACAGCAGGCCAAGACAAAATTTCTAGATTCAAGCTTAACTTCTAGATTTGCAGATGATCAGGGTTTTAAGACCATATTTTTATATTCTTTATATGTATGAGAGAAGACTGTAATTGTAATTATCTGAACAAGTGATAAGATATTTGATTGGTAGATAAGATATTTACTGTGGTTTATTGTTTATCTGAAATTTATTTTGCAAGATTGTATCCTTGTTCAGAACTATTTGTGTTTCTATATTCCCTGTTTGAAGGGGATATTACAGTGGTATCAGAGCTTTTTGAAAAAAAAGGAGCCCCTAAGTAAGGGACATTACAGTGGTATCAGAGCCAAATTCCTGCCATCCTGTTGGGCACATCTGAGCTAATGTCTTGCCATCTTGTTGGGTAGTTTGGGTATTAGTATGGCTTTAACAGGTGTCAAAGATTTGGAAAAAAGAATGCACAATGCAAAGAAGAAGTTAGATAATCCATTCCAGCAAGCAGATGACATTCTAAAAACTTTGGAGGAGTTAGAAATTTATTTAAGCAAGGTTGAGCAGTCAAATTCTTATGAGATGCAAACAGCGTTATCTCCAGCGTTTGATTCTTTGGTGAAGCCCCGATTATTGAGACATCATGATGAGGTGGTAAGACTTGCAACTCTCTCTTGCATTAGTGAAATCATGAGGATAATAGCTAGCTTTAATTTTTATGATGATCGGATTATGAGAGAGGTACTTCATGCCATGGTAAAAAGCTTCGAAAAGTTGGATGACATTAGAGACCCTCATTTCTTAAAGAGGGCAAGGTTACTTGAAACATTTGCAAGGTATGGATTTGAAAACATTATGATGTTAGTAGGTTGTATTGGTGGCATTCGCAGGATGTTTAACATATTTTGGAGTATTTTAGATGAGTTTCATTCCAGTGATGTATTAGCATCAATGCACTCTATCATGTTCACAATCTTGTTTGAGGAGGAGGATAAAATTTCTAAACTTCTGGCAGAAGATTTATGGTATGTCTGGACTAAAGAGAAAAATGTCTCACCTAGAGCCGGTATGTGGTTAAAGAGTTTAATTGATAGGCCTAAGGATCATAGCACTTTCCCTATGACATGCAAAAGTTTGAATGAGGAATTTGACATACATGTTGATCCAGTACAGGGAGACATTAACACATCTTCAGGTAATGATTTATCTGCATTATCTTCACAGGTAGGAGCAGTTGAGAATGTTGTGGATGAGCTTTGTCTTAAGGTGAGTTCAGCTCAGGTGTTAGACAGTGAGGATGAGTCTGATGCTTGCATTCAGAGTGTGGAGGTATAATCAGAGGTTAGTACATTGAGTATTGGTGATGAGTATGTTTTGGTAGCTACTGATGAGGAGCATGTTGCTGTGGCTGACACACATGTTCAGGATTTAATAGTACCTGGGCCATATGAGTTTGGGATACCAGTGGAGTCGAGTCTCCAAATTGATTCTTCTCACATAGATGACAGTGTGGTACAGTTGATAGTGCCACCTTTACAGAGGGATCAGTTATGGGATGGATTGGCACCATCTCTTGCAGATGGAATTGGCAGTTTGAGTTGTCCATTCTACTTGGGTTATGATGCTTCAAGAGTTTGGTTCTCATGTGTTCTTGACCATGGCAGTTGTGCTCTTAGAGTTTGGTTGAGTTGCATTCGCCAATTTGATTATGGGTTCCTCTTTGTTCTAATTCTGATGATGTTGCAGGTACTTGCATTGATTTACAGCTATGCAAAGCATAACTACATTTGGGATCCAGGTGGATCGAGTGGTTCATTGTTCTGAGATTGCTTGGGGACAAGCAATTTCTGGAGGGGCGGATTGTCATGTCCCCTTTTTTGTGGACATTGATAGACTTGATGATTAGCCTATTATGTGACCTTGGTAGGCTAATAGGATGGATAGAGGGTCATAATGGAGCTTGGCTTGACTTTGATTCATAGAATTTCTACATTTGGTTTTCATTCAGGTTATTTTAGACACATTAGGCCTGAGCTCCTATTATTTAGATATATTTAACATGCAGCGGAGCACCTTTATTTTGGTATGGTCATGTGCGAAATCACTCCTTGGTTCACTAGCTTCGAACGGTTTGAGGATCCGACATGAATTAAGGGAGATATTAATATTTGATTGATTTAATCAAATATTAATTATTTAGTCTGATTTTAATTAAATGTTAATTAATTATTAATTATTTGGTCTAATTTTAGGACCCTAGTTCTAATTTAAGAATTGGTCTAATTTTAAGACCCTAGTTCTAAAATTAGAAGCCCTAAGTCTAATTTAAGGGAATCTAATTTTAGCAAGCACACCTTTGGAGGGGTATAAGAGTTTCTCATGGGAGAGAGTTTGAATGGATTGATTATTGATTATTGATTTTGAAGAATTCTTCTGTGAAGACTGAGCCAAGGGTTCCAGAATTCCATTGCAGTGGAGAATGTCAACTCTTCATTGTGTGCGATTTAGAGGCTATGAGATATCAGCTGATTTATTGCCAAATTGAGAGATAGCTTCATATAGAGGTTATCACAGAGGTATATAGATTTGAGAGGTAACTTCATACAGAAGTTGTCATAGAGCTTTCTAGGTATTTTCTTTATTTAGTTTTGATCCAATAAGTTATATAGATATAGATCTTCTGTATTAGAGCCATATACTTTCAGATCAGGGGTTGAAAATAGACAGGTTGTGCTTATTTGGCAGCCGTATGGAGCTCATACAGATCCATATAGATTCGCACAGAAATTGACATCGATCGGTACAGATCCACGTAGATATCGACATCGGCAGGCAGAGATCCCCAATGACCGACATCGGCCGACTGAAGACCGACGTTGACAGAGAAGGACTGACAGAGACCGACGTCGGCAGTATATCGACCGACGCCGGTGACTGTGTGTTCGACACAGCAGGCCAAGACAGAATTTCCAGATTCAAGCTTAACTTCCAGATTTGTAGATGATCAGGGTTTTAAGACCATCTTTTATTATTATTTATATGTATGAGAGAAGACTGTAATTGTAATTATTTGAACAAGTGATAAGATATTTGATTGGCAGATAAGATATTTACTGTGGTTTATTGTTTATCTGAAATTTATTCTGCAAGATTGTATCCTTGTTCAGAACTGTTTATGTTTCTATATTCCCTGTTTGAAGGGGATATTACAGTGGTATCAGAGCTTTTTGTAGAAAAAAGGAGCCCCTAAGTAAGGGACATTACAGGTCTCACATATCTCGGTGAAAATTTTGTTGACTTCTTGAGTTTAATCGAGCTCTTCTAAAATTTAACACAAAAGAACACTTTATCAGCTATTTAAAATTGCCTATTTGTTCTCTTTAGATCAACATAACTATTCTAACTATCATTGGCCTTAGTCAATCTTTGCCTAATTGATCTAACTTGATATTCCATTTCTAAAATCATCTTAGGTTAAAAGACTACCCTGTCTTTCAAAATGTCCCAACGAATTGGTGTCCAACACTTTCTTCCATACAATGCTTCAAATGGTACCATCTTCAAAGCTAATTGTTATGAATTATTATAAAAAAACTCAATAAATGGAAGGTAATCTTCCCATGTGTATTTCTGATTCATGCAATACATATGTAGAATATCCTCTAACACTTGATTAACTCACTTAGTCTATCCATCAGTCTCTGGGTGGTATGCAGTACTAAAATTTAGTTGCATATCCAAAAATAAATTTAGAGTTATCCAAAATCTATACGTAATCTTTAGATCATGATCTAAAATGATATTATCTAAGAATTTATGCCACTGATGTACTTCATTTACAAACCTCTTACAAGTAGGTGCATCATTTGTCAAATTACTTGGTAAAAATGAGCCACCTTGGTTAGTTTGTCAACTACTACCAAGATCATGTCATGTATATTTTGTGACAATGATAAAGCTTGGACAAAGTCCATACTGATCACCTACCACTTCCATTTTGGTGTGTTATATGTATATAATAATCCAGTTAGATGCACATGTTTAGCTTTCACTCACTAACATTCTAGACAACATGACACAAATTTCGTTGCATCTTTTTTGATTTCCTTCCAAAAATAAAGTGGTCTAAGATCTACCATAATATTGGATACTCCTAGTTGTCCTGAATATGGGGCATTATGTAGTTCCTTTAGCACTGTACTTCTCAAATTCTCTTGATTTGACACTTACATCCTTTCATTATATCATAAAAGATCATCATTCTCTAATCTAAATCCTTTATACTTGGGATTCTGGGCATTATCAAATAATAATTTCTTGACCTGATCATATAATTCATCTCTTGATGAGAATTTGATTACTCGATTCTTGAAAGTACTCCTGATAGTAGCCATGGTTGTTATGTACTTCTTACAACTTAAGGCATCAACTACTCTATTTTCCTTGCCTTTAATATAGTTGATATCGAAATCATAATCAAACAAGAACTCTAGCCAACATCTCTGATGAGCATTCAGATTCAGTTGGGTGAAGATGTACTTGAGTCCTAAGTTATCAGTCTTGAGCTCAAATGGATTTTCCAACAAATAATTCCTCCAAACTTGTAAAGCATGTATAATTGATACAATTTTTAAGTCATGAGGGGTATAGTTCACCTCATAAGGTTTTACATTCCTTGATTCATAGGCTACCACTACACCATATTGCATAAGGACTCCTCCTATTCTATCCCTAGATACATCTATGTTCAATAAAAATTAACCATTGAGGTTAGGGACTCTTAACACTAGTGCTGAAGTATGCCTACTCTTCAATTCCTAAAAAGCTACTTCACACTTATCTGACAAGATAAAACTTTAGTTCTTACACTATAGAGAGGTAATCACATTAATTATCTTAGACAAATTTGGTAGGAACTTCTTGTAATAACTCACTAACCCCATGAAACTTCTTACTTTGTGCACATTGTTTGGTGTTGGACACTCCATAATGGCTCTTATTTTTGTTGGATCTACTAAAATACCATCCACATAGATAATATGTCCTAGATACTATAATTTCTCTTGTAAAAGTATGCACTTAGATAACTTGTGTTTCCGTAACCATTGGAGAACCAATTCCATATGTTGAAGATGTTCCTCTTCATTCTTAGAGTATATAAGAATGCCATAACAAAAGACCAAAAAATGATCTAAATAATCTCTGAACACACTATTCATGAGATTTATTAATGTTGTTGGAGCATTTGTGAACTTGAATGGTCACACTGTGAACTCATAATGCCCATAACGAGTTTTAAATTCTATCTTTGAAATATCCTCATCCCTTATCCTCAGTTGATGATATCCTACTCTAAGGTCAATCTTAGAAAATACTATTTTCCCTCGTATCTGATCAAAAAGGTCATCTATATAAGGTAGTAAATACTTATTTTTGATAGTTACCTTATTCGACATTCTTTAATCTATGCAAAGCTGAAGAGTACCATCCTTCTTATTGAAAAAGACAACTGGTGCACCCCATGGTGACATACTTGGCCCAATCAACCCATTTGAAAACAATTCTTGGAGTTAAGCCTTCAATTTAACCAATTTAGTGGTTGTCATCTTATATGGTGCCTTAGATTGTGGTTCCAATCCAAGTATGATATCAATAAAGAAATCAAACTCACATCTAAGAGGCAATCCTGGTAATTCCTCTAGAAAAACATAATGAAAAATTCCTTAAGAATGGATAATATTCAAAGGATGGTTCCTTATATTCCTCTATTTCATTTATCATGACAATAAATACTTTTTACCCTTTTTATTGAGCCTTCTTAAGTTACATTTCATAAATATGCCTAAGCCTCAACTCTCTTTTCTCACATTGAATTTGTGTGTAATTCTCAAAATCATCTAGACACTCAACTTTCTTTAGATAGTAGTCAACCTTGGCCTTATGCTTCACAAGCTAGTTGACTCTTAGGATCACATCATATGACCCTAGTGGTGATATATAAAGATCTGATACTATTGTGAATTTGGGTAACGTAATCTTAGTTTTAACTAAACACTTGTCAACTTTGACTTTTGAATCATTTTCATATTGTACTGAACATGACTTTGCCATTAATCTAGCACTTATAGATAATTTATTTAGAATTTTAGGTGCTATAAAACATTCTATAGCCCTTGTATCTATCAAAATTGAAATTGGATGTTCAAAAAAAATACCTGACAGTTGTATGGGTGAATCTTATAATTTGGCTTGTCAATTATCAATTACTACATAAATCCATTTCTAAAAATTTCTTTGATGAGGAATAGAACCTCTATTCTTCATTTTATCCTAGGTACACTCATGAGCATAATGTTCACCTCCACAATTGAAGCAACCACCAGGTGGTCCTTTCTTATTAAAATGTTTGTTTCCCTCAAAACCACTTTTGAAACCATTTCCGAGTTTATTTTTACTTGAACCATTTTTGAATCTAGCATTATGATTTTTAAACTGACTCCTAGATTCTCCAGTCCTTTGCTTCTAGTTCTTATTTTTTAAAGTTGGTTTATAACTTCTAAACTTTTTCTTAAACTTGTCCCTAGCCTAAGCAAGAGATTTTAACTTATGTTCTTGATTGACTTACTTCTCAAAGATGTGGTAGATGGTAGATGGTCCATGAATGTCCACCTCTCTACCAGTTTGAGATTTTAATCCCATGATGAACTTACTAATTTTGAACCTCTCATCTTCTTGGTACTGAGGTACATACTTCAAAATTTTAGTGAACTGCTCCCAGTACTCATTCACTGATAAATCTCCATGTTTTAGATTCTATAAATATTTTTATTTTTGGTCAAAATATAGCTGTGGAAGCCACCATGATCTGAACAATATTAAAAACTATTCTCATGTGGTGGTCAAGTTAAGATTCATTTTCAACTTCTTATTAGCCCACCACGTAGTTGCTTCACTAGTCAACTAGTATGTTCCACAAATTGCTTTAGTGACTTTGGAGTAGTTATAATTCTTGAAATACTTCTCCATCTTAGTAAAACATACTTCAGTTTTGTCACCAAAATAGTTCCATTGAATTTATGTGGATTCACTTTTTTCATATCTCTATCCAACTCTACAACTACGTTTGCTCTTGCATCCTGAGGGTTTTCCTCCTCAGTGGGATGCTTTTTAGGTACATCTTGGTGTAATTCCTCTTCATGGCCATGAACTTCCTTTTCTAGGGCTGAAATTTGATCCATGGTTTTATTCATAGCTATGGAATCTAATCCAAATTTTATGCTTGCTCAATGGTAAATTGATTGGGATCAAATGGAGGGTTATTGTCATTAACATTTGAAGGACCCTCTCTAGATACTCTAACTTTCACCATTATCATTTCTGGTAAATATAGGGATACAAAAACATTATTGGACTCATTTGGTCCTACAGTTTGAATCAAAACTCTGATACCACATGTAACATCTTCACTGGGATTGACTTAGAATAATGTGATTTAAAAAAAATTAAATCCATGTATTTTTTCAGTAGATTTCATCATGAGAATCTAATTAGTGATCCAAATAAATCACTCTAAGTATGATAACTATAAAATAAGCATGTAACATCTATTTATTACTGATCACTATCATTAGATGAAATAAAACATAACTGAATATAGAAAGTAATTACAAATTTCTAGCCATAATTGGTACAAACATACAACCACTACTGTCAATATATAATGAGTAAATAATTACATCTCATCAGAGATAATATTTCAATAATAATAAATATAATACAAGATAAAAGATACAAGGCTCCATGGAGCATGAGTTTCCAAACTTCAGTATCCATGACAATCTCAAGTGTGGTCTCAAAATAAGTACTTTTATGCGGAGGGAGAGCATCATTCGAATGATTTTCCAAACCAACCATGGACCAAAAATCCCCTACACAATCCACCATTAGGGAATGACCCTCCTTTTATAGATGAGTAGATAGTGATGGTATCAGAATCTAGAGAGACAAACTAGTACCCATGTGATGTAATATTCTAATACATGATGTGTACCATAAAGAAAATATGTTCTAACATGATATCGCACAATCATGTAAATAATACATATTAAATGACAATATCCAACTAAATATTACTTTGGCCAAAGTTTTTAATAGTTATTGATCTCTAGGAATAGTCAAATTCATACACACTACTTGATTGGATTTCCTTCATTTGACATTAGTGATAATAATAAGCTAGTGAAGTCCGTCTCAATACTTACTTAGTACCAACAATATGAGATTTGATTAATATAAATATAACCAAAAGATTCATACATTTTAATTCCTATTAGTAAGCATAAAACATGATAAACACATGAGTAAGCAACATGCATACATTTAATCCATTAAACATATGAATGAATCTCTACTGTATCATTTACCACATAGTAATAAGCATAACAAGTACAATTTATACCAATCAGGTGTGTGTGTGTGTGTATATATAATACAAATTTCTAATTTCCATAATTAGATTTAAATATAATACATTTTATGATGAACAATATTATTATAGTCCATTTTTCATATGTACAACTACTTCATTACAAATAACAAGTTGTTGGCTAGATATTTTGTATATAGTCAAAATCTACCTAGGCAGTCATGGGATTAGATCCCCTTCATTTAATGGTGAATCTTCCATGTAAATATGTCTATCTATCTCTAATTACTTACAACTTAAAGTTATTCATAGAGTCTGTGGATTGTATGTAAGTTATTCTAATTGGGGGTATTACATTAATCAATTCATTCATGAACCATTACAAAGAGACTTTACAACAAGTAAGTAGTTGGTTTTAGAAATGTGAATGGGGTTTCAAATAAATTGTAAAATAGAGGAAACACTAGAATTCTTGTGAAAGGAGAGAAACAAGAAAGATGCACTTCACAATAAATAGTTTTACAGCATTTATTGTATACGTGCAAATAGATAAACATATAATTGTGACAACCTTTTCAGCTAATGATGAAGAAAGCAATGAATTAAATTGAGATAAGTAGATAACACAAAATTTACCATTTTATCTTCATGAAATGCATAAAATGATTCCCATAGACACAAATTTCTCTAGAAAATAATATTCTTTCTTATTCATTTTGAGTAACCTTCATACAAAATAATCCAATTATTTTAAACATAAAGTTTTAGATTTATTAAACTCCTTATACAATGGTTACAATTGTTTGTTTCAAAAAAACATCATCTTTAGGCATGCAAGCTTGCACTTATATTTATACAATTTCAAATACCAAATTCAAATAGGGAACAAGTTATTCAATACACGTGCTACACTAAAATAGTAAATTGTTGAGTGGTATCTGCCTCAAAATTCTTTTGTGTGGCATGTGGTAGATAATGACATGTAGCACTTCTAGGTGTTATTGTTTGAATCGAATATAATTATTTTGCATGTAACACAAATTTTACTGAAGTAGTTTAGTTTTACAAGATAACTTCAAGCAATGGAATTTTAGCTAGGTTACTCAAGATTTTACAATTTTATAAAGTAATCTACTACAACAAGTAACTTTGATAAACATCTTAAATTAAAAGTAATTTCTTTTAATAGAGTTACTTTATAAATAGAATGAATAGAACATAAGAAAATAATAATAATAATAATAATAATAATAATAATAATAATAAGAAGAAGAAGAAGAAGAAGAAGAAGAAGAAGAATTTGTTGGGAATAAAAGAAACAAAAATTATTCCACCTCATGAAACTTAGATCTAATTTTATCCCTATACTTGATATGTTGAGACATCATGAATTGTGTGGCTACATCATTAGGCTTGACAAGATATTGCCTTTATATCTCAAATCTTAGTATTTCCCTTTCTATCCTTCTGCTTTAAGATTTTGTCTTCTCGATTCTTGGTTTAAATTTTTTTTATTTCTTATTGATATTGGATTAACTCCTTCATAGACTTGGACGTAAAATGAGTTGTATCTTTGTCTATCCTCTATTTGAATTGTTCCCATAGCTATTCAGATGTCCTTGGAATGTTGTTAGACTAAACACTAGTAAGACCAAAAAGGGAATCCTCCAGATTTGTTTTTTAATCACCAGCTTCATCCTTCAAAGTTTTCATTTCTTTGCACATTGCCTCCAAAATATGTACTTAGAAAGACAAGAGACATTCATGTTACTGTATTTTTTTAAGGATGCTTCTGGAGTAATATTTTCTTCAATCAACACTTTCTCATTCAAACTATTTATTGTTTGTGGACTTTATAGTTATAGCTCAGAAATTCTATTTTCAAGTTCAATCTCTTTCAACACTGTCTTCAACTCAGCTAACTTATTTAAAATGTCATTATGAATACTTGGGATTTTGGGGAAAAGTTTATAAACATTTTGGTACATATTTTCAATCCAATAATCAATAGCCTTTGCTTTATCCCTAGTTCCTTCTACTTCAGTGATCACATGATACTAAAGTAATTCCCCTAAAATAATAGATTGATGTGAAAGAGATCCTGTAAACTTAGCTATTATTTCACACAATTGTGAATTTTGCTCCTTTAATTTAGCCTTGGCAACCTTTTCTTCATCATGCTTTTTGAAAAGAGTATTTATTAGGGTTTGGGTGTCTTGCTTCAAACCCTCAATAGTAACCTCTCCCAAAGATACATTCATGATTGTTAAATCCTTTTCTGTAAATTCACTTTTACTCATACCTTGTAGAGGAGTTAACACTTCAACAAACTTTTGTTCTGAAGATTCAATCAACAATTTTGAAGCCATTTTGGTTGGTTTTGGATTTTTACCTTTATTATCTAGACTCCTCAACAATTTTAAGTTCATCTCCTTAAGATTTATTACTTTTTTAGCTTTTGAAAAAGTCTTCATAACCAACCAAGATGAGAAGTCTATAGAAGTGAAAATATTTGTATGAACCACCATCTACTACTGATTATCCCTAATCACTAGTTCTTGAGAAGTAACTTCTTGTGCATGAGTTTCTTTTTGAATCTCTTTCTCTGCTTGTTCTTCAACTTGATTTTCTATTTCTACCACCTTATTGATATTTTCTTCTTTCTCAATAACTACCTCCTTCTCATTAAGTTTCTCTAAAATTTTCCCTATTACTATTTCAAATTATTTATCCTTCTCAACCTCTCTCTCTTTTGATACTTCAACTGATTCTCTTTCTGGTTCAACTTCCTCTCCTTTCTCAACCACTTTGTCAACATCTTCCTTCTTAGGATCAACTAATTTTTATATATTTTCTTGTTATTCTTACTGAGATGGAGTTTCTTCCTCAGTAGTCATTTTTGTAGATTCCCTCTCAAGGGTGGGTTGTCCTACTAAAGGAGGTGGTAGTGGTGAGACTGATGGAGATGATGAAGGATGAGAAGAAGGGGGATAATTAGTGTCTTTTTGAATAGGCTTATTAGGGTGCTTGGTTCCATGAGACTTAGGGGGAGGCATTAACACTGATGGGTCAATAATGGGTGTAGTGGAAGTTGAAATAGAAGGAGCTGTGACAATAGTTAAAACAACCGTATCAATAGAAGAAACCAATGATGGAGTAGAAACATCTAGTTGAATAGATTCCTTGTCCTTCACCACTGAATAAGTATCATCACTTTTCCTTTTGAAATTTGTATTTTTTGTAGATATTTGGCTACTTTCTCCCTGTATTATCTCCTTCCATTTATATCTCTAATGAGAAGTATCCTTCATCAATTCTTTCATATAATAACTTTTATTGAGAAGCCAAGCTGAAGTCAATGCTAAAACATTTGCAGTCCTACCCGAGATAGTATTATCATGATGTTTGCCAAAAAAATCACTAGAAGTGGAGCACTATCTCCTCCTATTTCATGAAAATCATTAAATATTATAATTCTATCATCTTCCAATCCTTGGGAATTATATATAAGTCAAAATCAAGGATTTTCTCAATAGACAATCTACTGTTGTCCCTCTTTTTTATATCAAACTCATCTCTGTAATCAGTCTAACAATCTTCTAGTGTTGGGATGTGCATATATTCTAGGGAAATTATGCTTTGGGATACCCCTCTACAATGAAAGTTTACGCTATCCTCAAAATGCATTTGATTGTAATGATGATACATCTTTTGTACATTTTTAGCTCTTTGTATATTCTAGTACAATGGTAATGACCAATGATAATAGAAAAGATGATAGTTGGGTAGTGAGATTTTGACTATAAATTATGTAATTCCACAAGTTACGTACAAAATTCCATTAGGATCCATTTATCACTTGGGTATCTGGGTAATCAAACAAGTGCACCTAAGAAACCCCCAACTCTGATGTATGTAAAATTAAGAAATTGAATGAAAATACATCCATATTTTGAGACTACCTCCCAAGCTTCATCTAAAACTCTCCTATGCTTTAAAGTAATATTTAATTTGTAAATAAGCTCATAAAAGAAACCATCATTCACCAATTTATAATGCTTATAATATTTTTCAAGGACTAGTTGAGGGTAATACTCATATATTGGTTCATTTGCTAGTGTTCCTTTTGTAGTTAGCCTTGACAAGGATCCACTTGATGTTTCTACATACACAAGGTATGAATTCATCTTGAAATCAAAAGTTTTTTTCACTTCCTTCAACTGCTTATCTAGATTATCACTTATCATTCTTTCCTGTTCAATCTTATCTAAGTTCCTAGTGACATCAATAGTTCTAAGGTAAGCATACATCCATGATGAGAAACATTTGACATTCTTCTCTTAATTGATTCTACATAGTAATTGAGTGATATCATTTGCTTCCTAAACTAAGTCTAACCTCACAATTTGCTTTGGAAACCTTGATGCTTGTTTTACCTTCTTCAAGTAATAAGTATTCATTATATTGATGCACTCAATTATATTTTTTCCCACTACTTATTAAATTTTTCTATTGACATGTTAATTACTTTAGGTGATACTAGGATATTTAAATAGTAATTGAAGTATTGAACATTCAATCTGATGACTACATTTCTAGAAACATCCCTTACAGTCTTAGTTAGAGAGTCATAGTATTTGGCACAGGCTAAGACAAATTCAAAAAGTTGAGCTAAGATTGGGAAAGTTGCAGCTTGTAGAATTCCACTACTGGTCATGGAATGCATGAGTGGGATCTTAGAAATGGCTTTGGATCTCTCTTGTAATTTAGTTATGGATACATGTCCCATGTCTATATCACTTATCTCTATCAGCTTGGAAGAGATGCATGACTCAATAGGGTAGCCCTTATATTCATACTTCACTTTGGGGTCTTGTGACTTGGCTCTTTTAACTTTTGCTTTACCCTTGCTACTATGCTCAGGGATCTCCTCAAGTGCTAAGTCTAGAACTTCCTCAATTATTTTTACATGTACCTCTAACTCAGCTAATTCTTCCTCTGATCTTCCTTATCCCTCTAATTCAGGAATTGGCTCTTGATAACTCTAAAGACCTTAACAAGTGATTTTAAACACTTGTTGATTGATCCAACTAGTTCAAAAATGTTGAGAAAAGAGAGTTAAATTATTGTTCTTATAATATCTCTAAGCAAGCTTTAGGTTTTGAGTAGCTAAAAGTCTTGAAAAACTAAGTACCTTGATTTTAAGTAGTAGGGTTTCACAACCCTTGGGTTGGTTTGTAAAGAGCACAAGTCTTGAGCATATGGAAAATTGGGTAGGTCATTAATAGTATATAGGTAACTTTGGGTTTTCATTGGTTGGTGACTTCAAGTTTTTCATACTAGGTTACTTGGACTCAAAAACATAGGGAAGAAGTTCATGTAAGTCTTGGGTAATGTTCTAAAGGGTTTTCACGGTTCAAGACTTTGGGTTCTCATTGGTAAGTAGCTATATTCATGCCAAAGTAAGTAATAGGGGAGGGGAAACTTGAGTAAGTCATTAATAGATTGGGTTTTCCTTGGTAAGCTATTTGGGAATGGAAATTTGAGAAAGTCAAGGTTGAGAACCCTAGTGGGTAAGGCTTTTGAGAGTCAAGTTTTTCAAGATTAGTTACTCAGTGTTAATAACTTGAGAAAGGAAAATTGGGAAACCAACTAAGCAAAAAGGTCTGCAAAACTTTAGTTTGTCATGGAGAGCTAGCTGCTACGATTTTTTTGCAAAGAATTGATTTTAAAGGGGATTTTGGGCAAGTATTTTAACATGACAACATAATTATGGATTAATCAACACCCAAAACATGCTTTAAAAAGTAAAGTAAAAAAAGAAAAAAAAATAATAGAAGAAAAACCATGGTGGTATAAGGAGATTGAATAGATAAATAAAAACAAAAAGATAAACACAAATTTATAAAAATAACATGGATGAGATCCACCTACCTCAAGCGCAAATGGGACAAAAAGGGAATCGCTTGAAGATGTTCTAAAGGCTCAAATCTCACAGCTCAGGGTTTGTAGATGTGGTTAATTGATTGGATTATTTAGTTGCTAGGTGGAAATGAGGTGGAATTTCCCAAATATATATATATATATATATAAATGCCAATGCATTAACGATAAGTGTGAAAAAGGCCATGTAAGCCCTCAACCCATTTAATCAAGCTTTTAGAATTTCTTTGCTTGATTTTGGTTTTTAAGTAAGGGACCTTTGAAAACCCATGTAGGTCTAGGTCAACGAGTAGCTCAGATCCAATGACTTGAATTGATTTTACTTGTGATTTTATGTAAGTAACATAATGCCAAAAACTTGGGTTACTACCCTTGGTGGGTTTGTGGGACTACATTGCTTTGCTTTGGCAATAAAGTAAAACTACTTGGTAACTCTGATTTGAACTAGGCAGAGTAATTTGGGTTTACGAGACAACTTCACTTTCTTTCAAATAAGCAAAGTAGTTTGGAGAACCTGATATGCATTCTGAATGAGCCAAAGCACTTTAGCTTCTTAGATCTATTGAAGTAGATGAGTAAATGTATTTTTAATGATGGATTTAGGAAACTATTTTCAATTCTTTGGAGTAACCAAGAGCAATTGGGGAAAGTAAGTAATCAGACACAACAACTACTAAAGACTAAGGGTTTTATTCAAAGGACTCATTCAATAAGTGCAATTGATTCCCATAAGACAAAAATTCAAATTTTTTTTATAGGGGTACCCCAAAATTTAAAGTGTGAAATCTTGGGGACACCACACGTCATGATAAAAAAAAATCATAAATATCATGAAAACATAATCTTTCACTTGAATAACTTGTTACATTTCTAGGAGACTGGATTCATATAGTTATAGTTCCCTTACTCTCAAGATCCTATGACTTATTTTTAACACTCAATAAACATATATGCACATGAACCAATACACCAATATATGTTATATTATTATAGGAATACCTAAATCTTAATATAGATATATTTCCTGTATACATGTAGTAGTACATATTAACTATATTCATTCTATGTATTGCATATAAGTATTCAAAAATATATATATACTATATATAAATGTCACCAGTCATCTTTAATTCTAATCAAAGACTTCATATGATTCCAACAATCATTATAAGCTTCTTATTCACAAAATACATTGATGATCTATTATAATATATTAATATTTCTAGAATATGAATGAACAGAGTATTATAGTTAATAGACTATTTATATCCGTATCAAATCACCATCTAGTTATAACATATAACACTCACATAGTTTTTTATAACCATCTATATATAAAGATCCCCATTTTTGATAATTAATCGAAATCATCCTGATATTTTGATTGCATGTATACAACACAATATATAAATCACTCTTAAGGATATTTATAGATAATACACTATGTGTGTGTGTGTGTGTTATGCTTAGTACATACAATGCTACCTTAGATATTTTACTCTATTTCCCTAATTTAGATATTATGTTTCTCTGTATGTATATGTAATTAAAATCATCACCTATCTTTGCATATGAATCCTTTACAATATAAAACTTATAACCAATGAAAGAATTATTAAAACATACACGTCATCTCGTGTATATCCTATAAAGACTCATGTTTTAAAACAAATTAAATTCAAGATTATTTCAAATATATAATCAAATTTTATGATAAATGTACACAACCCATGTAATTCATAACACACTTCTAGTAATCTATTCATTCATCGAAGTCATGGTTTTAGTTCACTATTTTGGATGTTCATGTAGTTTGGACTTTGGAGTCCACGTAGTTCTCATATATATATGCTACTATTAATTGATTTTAAGCTATCAATGCACAAAATTTATTTTAATCATCAGTCGACTCAAACACCATATTTATCAAAATATACATAGAATTTAGACAAACATCTATCCGGGTATATAATATAGTTTTATAATAAACTCGGTCTCTATGTGAATTGATCCATCTACCAAAGTTTCATATTTATGCTATCCTATGTATTTTAATGCTAAGCAGATTTCCAAAGCAAGTGATACACAAGATTTTCCTCTCTTAAATATCTATGGTAGAAACCTTGTATAATTCGTTGGTTTTATTACCAAGATCAGGGTTTTAGGTTGTCATATACATACAGTTCACCCATTCCTATATACTAATACCAAAAAAGTCTGTGATTTAAATACACTCAATCTATTAATAAATATAATCATTGTTCTAAAATAATTATATACACAATCCATACAATTATATAATGCCTTAGTTTGTAAAATAAAAATACACACAATTTATACATTTATTAAAGTACTTAGACCATTCATATGTCTACACACATAATTTTTTTTCCTAATTTCAAAAAAATTATACAAATATACCTACCTCATAAAAACTCCCAAAAGGAATGGCATGGAACTAAAATCCTTCCCTTGACACCCTCTATCTTCTCCTCTATGCGTTGCTTCTTCTCTTCTCCTCTTCATGTTGTTTTTCTACCCCCCAATTCATACTCCTCTTCTCTTCTTATCCTCCTATGTTGCCTCAACTTCCTTGCATGAATATGATTTTTACCTTTAAAGTATGCCTTTCTCCATTTTTGTGTTTTTCCCTTTTTTTTCCTATATATATTTTCTTTCTAATTTGCCCCAAACATGTTTTATTTTTATTTATTTATTTATTTTATTCTCTAAGTATAAAAATCCATTAAAATTTATAATTATAACACAATCCATTTTAATAATTTTATTTATTACTTAGTATAGTTAAATGATCATCATGACTTCATAATAATACTAATGTAAGTCGATAATATTCTTTTAATCTGAAATGGTAAATCAACCAATGCTATATCAAAATATAATGGTTATTATAACAATATAGTTTTTATGTTATTACTGCATTATATCAATTATCTATGTCTTTTGTTATCTTTATATATTAAGTAGTTAATCCACATAATGGTATTTCATGATATCATAAAGATAACTAGATAATGTTTCCAAACATTACAAAGTCATGATGGTTAGTCTACATACGGTAGTACCAAATACTATTCATATAAATTTATGTTCTTGAAAAACATTAATAATCATGAATTAAATGATAGAACCACATAGTAGCATTCTATACTAAATCTACATTTAATATCTATAATGCAATCACATAATATTAATTCCACATAAACATACATCTAAACTAACACACAACTAACATGCATAAACAATTATCTAAATGCAGACAACATCAAAAATGTACTAATGCTAACAATTTAACCTATGTATTTAATGTGTACTATTTAATATGGCGTGTGCATGAGTTTTATTTATTCCTTAGTCATCCTCCAATACCTCTATCTACATCACCTTTTTTGATGATGCTCTCTCTCCATCATGCTCTAAGGGATGAATCTCTCATGCGTCAAACTCACGAAAAGAAGGTAGTTAGCCCATAATATCATTTTATATAATAATAATAATAATAATAATAATAATAATAATAATAATAATAATAATGCTATAACAACAAATTAAAAGGATCGTAATGTAAATAATATACCATACAACTAACTCATAACAATGTAATCATGTAATCAAAACAACATACAATTGTCCTATAAAAACATATGACTTACAACTTAGTTAAATAATAATCAAATAAAATTACCAACCATAAAAATCCATGGATAATCAAGTAAATTTTGTTAGTGAGAAATCAAGATGTAACATAAAGTAACATATGGCAAGTTCATGCCCCAATATAGATGATGTATAATATATAGGCCCACAATCAAATCATGTTGAAAAGGGAAATATGTAAATAATGAAGCATAATAATAATATTCCTAATAGATGCATGGTAGAAACCATGAAATTATAGGAAAAAAACATATAATCCCATAAATATTAGCATTCATGATATAAACAATGGCACCAAACATATAATAACATAGGATAATAAAACATTGTAAACATGCAAAATTATATAAAAGATATATAAAGAGAAGTAATAAGTATATCAAAACAATAAAAAGGAACAATGAAATCACTCACAAAAAGTGACTTATTGTGTTGATTCTTGTGTGTGTTGCTTGGCATGCCTTTATAAAGAGAAAGATAAAGGCATGACAAGGGTTAGACACAAGCACAAACACAAACTATTATAAAAATTATAGAGAAAAAAAGAGAGCCACAAAAGATACATGCTAGATTAGAATATGTATAATCAAATAGAAAGTAAAATATCATAATGTAAAATAAAATAAGATAGATAAAACATGAATTCCATTGAAAAATTCCACTAATGTAAGGATTCCCCCATTATAGGCATCATGAAGATTCTAAGAAATTATAAGTCAATAATCATATGTAAACATGTTTATCTTACATCTAACTCAATGATACCATTAAAAGCACATGCATAAACAATGTATATATAAATCCTCTAGTAATAGGTAGATAATCATGATGTGTTTATCTACATAACAATGTAACACATAAAGATAAAAAACATAGTAAATTTTCTTTTTGTTTTATCATTTTTACAAGACTCAAAGCAACCAAATCATAAGAAATAAATCAAGTAATAAAAAATCCAATACAAGAAAGTGAGATGTAGTGATAGGCAATGGAAACCTAGAACCACAAACTTGGCTTTGATTCCAACTTGTCAGGATCTTGCTCCTCAATAAGAGCACAATATGATTACCTTATATAAGCAACTAATCACGGAATTAAACCAGAATTAACAAGTAACTAGAATTCACAAATGACACAGAATATGAGAGACAATACACAATCTTGTATTAATACTCATGCCAGAAGGAAATACAATGAAGATGCCATAATCTTCCACACCTCTCAGATGTACAAATCTCTTTCCCTCAAGAGTTCACTCTCCTACCAAAAATGGTCCCAACACACAACTCAAACACAGAGTTGGTGTTCACCTCCAACCAGTCAGTAATAACCCTGCCAGTACACAAGTACTCAAAGTACTTCAAGTAGATCTCCCATGAACTTGCAACAACCTGCAACTCAAATGATCTTACTTACCATGTAGAACTTCTTCCTGATCTTGCAACAACCTGCAGATCACCTATTCTTACAATTGGAAGGATCTCTTCCTTGCCTTAATCTTTTTTTTTACAATACATGCCAATGAGTCTATAAATAGATCCCATACTAAACAATAACTTAGACTTTTAATTTACAATAATTAGACTCACAACTCAAGACCAAAAATAGATTTTACATGCAAACAATTAGTTCAACAAACTAACTGTTTGTGCAATGAATAGTTCTGGAACTGCACAAGCGACCGACGTCGGTCCCTATCTGCTTGGAGATGATCGACATCAACCGACTCCTACCGATGTCGGTTTCCATTCTGTTCACCCTTGACCGATGTCGGTCAGCCTAATCGACGCCGATGACTGTGACACTCAGCAACTCCTCCATATTTGCATACAGTGAAGCTTTTAGCCCACAACCTAACAATCTCCCACTTGAAGATAAACAGCTGCACCTGTACCTATACCTGTGCATCATCTAGTTTGTTCCTTGGCTTTGTATCCCTCTTCAAGATCACTCTTGAAGACCAACCACCACAAATCTTGTGGTGCACCTCCTGTCATCCAAATCACCTGCCACATCCGCATCTACAAACCCATGTAGAAAAAAACTAGACCTTGCACAGCATGTGCACCTGCTGCTGGTCCCTCTCAGATACCTGAGAATCCACTGAACTGCCCTCCAATGCTTCTTTCTTGGATTGGCTCCAAACTTGCTGACAACTCCCACTGCTTGGGAAATCTTAGGTTTAGTACACATGTACTCAACCTCATCATGTGAATCATGACACTGTTCATAAAACTGTCCAACCATCGGCGTGCTAACCAGTTTCACACAATCATCTGGAGACAAAATCAACCTGTGACCTTTCATGTCTCTAGAACACACTCATGCCAAAGAATCTTGCTACTCTCAGATTTCTCATGACACACCTCTGAACTAACTTTACCTTTAGTTCAACAACTCCTTGTATGTGTAACCCTACAATAAACACACAATACAATAATAGGATAATGTAGCTAATATTATCCAACCTGGTAAAGAGAAACACAATGGTCAAACCTCCATTGTCTTGTACCTTACTCAAGACCATATACCCTGGCCTTCCGTCTCACGTGTCCATTCCCACTCTTCTTTATCCTGAACATCCATTTGTCTCTCAGTGCTTCCTTCCAACTGGCAACTCCACCAAAAAAACTCCCATTTGGTTCTTCTCCAAGGAATCACATCCTTCATCCATGCCAAGCTCCCACTGTTTCCTGGATCTACCTGCTCTGCTTCTTTCACAACTTCTTGGTTCTTGACCATCATTCAGCAACAAGTAGTGTAAAGAAGGGAAATGACGAATTTGAGGCTTACTTACCCTTTAAGTCCTCCATATGGGCGCTTGAGACTCCTTGACAGCTTGTTGTCCACCCAAAATTTGTCTCAATGACCGATGCCAGTCACATCTCAGTCTGCACCTGACCGACCTCAGTTCCATGCGACTGCCTCATCACTAACGTCGGTTCCCCCTGATCGATGCTAGTGTTTATTTGTCCAGAGTCACCGATGTCGGGCTGCACATAGCCGACGTCAGTCCCTGTCTGGATGCCGATGCTAGTTTTCTAACTGACGTTGGTCTCTATGTTTTACTTGTGAGTGTTGAATTCTACCTGTGAGCTCCTTTTGGATCAAAACCTTGTCCATATCAACCTTGCTCTGCTCAGAATTCTTTATCCCCTTGCGTTGATCTCTATTCGTCATCTTCTCCTTGAAAACCAAGGCTTTCCTATTCTTGTCACGAACATTGAATTTCTCAAGAAACGTCACTTTATTCCTTTGCTTATAGAAATCTCGATCCATGCTTTTAAAATTTGAAAGCATACCCTTTGACTCAAGAACATGCATCCCCTTCTTATTCATGTGACCAAGCCTATTAAGCCACATCTTCGAATCTATAGCTGAAGTAGATAAACCAGAAGGAGAATCAGTAATACAAGTAGATAGATAAAGCGTACCTACTTTCTTACCTCTTGCTACAATAAGTGCACCCTTGGTAACCTTCTAAGAGTCTGCTGTGAGAGTTACTGTGCAACCCTCATCACCCAACTTTCCAACAAAAATCAAATTCTGCTTCAGGACTAGGATGTGCATGACCTCCTTCAACACCCATGTGTTGCCCGTCTGCAATTTCAGCTTCACTTTCCCTTTTCCAACCATTTGAAAAGGCTTAACATCCCCTAAATAAATTTCTCCAAAGTCTCCTTGGACATACTCATGAAAAAATTCCCTATTTGGGGATACATGGAAAGAGGCACCAAAATCTAAAACCCAAGATTCTACTTTATCCAAAGAACATACCAGAGCATCCTGTGCAACAATACCTGCAACATCTACTTCTTCAGTTCCTTCTTGCTGATCTTCAACCAACTAACAATCTCTCTTTACATGCCCTTTCTTTCCACATTTCCAGTAGGTTATTCTGCCATACCTGGACTTGGATCTCCTACCTATCTTTGACCTTGATCTCCCATTCTTGATCTTCTCTCTTTGCCTTCCCCTGCTTTCAACACTCAAAGCATTCCCTGATGATTCACCTGTGCTTTTCCTGCAAATTTCTTCATTCAAGATTACACTCACAACATCATCCACTTTTAATATTTTTGAAGCAGACACAGTATTACTAACTGCCATTACCAAACTCTCCCAACTTTCAGGTAATGAGCATAAGATTAAGAGAGCCTTAATTTCATCATCAAAAACAATATTGACTAAATTTAACTGGTTTACCAAACCATGGAAATCACTAAGATGACTATGTACAGATCCACCTTCCAATATTTACAAATTAAATAATTGCTTCATAAGAAATACCTTATTCGAAGCTGAGGGTTTTTCATATAAATTTGCCAAAGATTCCATCAACTCTACCATTGTCTTAGCCTGTGATAAGTTAGAAATCACAGATGATGCAAGGCTCAACCTTATAGATCCCAGAGCCTTCCGATCAAGAACCTCCCATTCTTCATCCTTGATATCCATGGGCTTGCATGCAACCCCACCCAACGGTAAGTACAAATCTTTTTGATACAGATCATCTTCTATCTGCATCCTCCATAATTGATAGTTCTTGCCATTAAAATTCTCCATTCATAGCTTACTTTCTTCTATCATTGCTACACTCCCACTCAAATAGAAACCCCTGTGAGTGACCTGTAATCAAAAAACACTAACCAGATCTGATACAACCTGTTAGTAACCCAACCAAAAGCTCTGATACCACTTGATAGGCAATGGAAACCTAGAACCACAAACCTAGTTCTGATTCCAACTTGTCAGGATCTTGTTCCTCAATAAGAACACAATATGATTACCTTGTATAAGCAACTAATCACAGAATTAAACCAGAATTAACAAGTAACTAGAATTCACAAATGACACAAAATATGAGAGACAATACACAATCTTGTATTAATACTCATGCCAAAAGGAAATACAATGAAGATGCCACAATCTTCCACACCTCTCAGATGTATAGATCTCTTTCCCTCAAGAGTTCACTCTCCTACCAAAAATGGTCCCAACACACAACTCAAACACAGAGTTGGTGTTCACCTCCAACTAGTCAGTAATAACCCTGCCAGTACACAAGTACTCAAAGTACTTCAAGTAGATCTCCCATGAACCTGCAATAACCTGCAACTCAAATGATCTTACTTACCATGTAGAACTTCTTCCTGATCTTTCAACAACCTGCAAATCACCTGTTCTTACAATTGGAAGGATCTCTTTCTTGCATTAATCCTTTTTTTTAATACATGCCAATGAGTCTATAAATAGATCCCATACTAAGCAATAACTTAGACTTCTAATTTACAATAATTAGACTCGCAACTCAAGACCAAAAATAGCCTTTACATGCAAACAATCAGTTTAACAAACTAACTGTTCGTGCAACGAACAGTTCTAGAACTGTACAGGAGACCGACGTCGGTCCCTATCTGCCTGGAGATGACCGATGTTGGCTAACTCCTGCCGATGTTGGTTTCCCTTCTGTTCACCCCTGACCGATGTCAGTCAGCCTAATCGACGCCGGTGACTGTGACACTCAGCAACTCCTCCATGTCTGCATACAACGAAGCTTTTAGCTCCACAACCTAACATGTAGTAAGAAGAGGAAAGATCAATCAATCCATAAAACAAGCCAAGAGGAAAAAGAGAGAATAAAAAAGATAAGGATACCTACTAATCTAAAAATTCCATCAAATATTTATGCATTGTTGTGGAGGTCTTGATATGTATATGTGTTCATCATTGGGAAGCATGCGTAATATTTTTGGTATGGGAGACAATAATCAAGGGCAAGGGCCAAGGAAAAAATAAAATCAACATAAACAAGTGGATAAAATTATAACATAGATAACTAAATAAGAAACACAATGAACAACTGACCATATGAAAAAAAAAGGTAATTTAAAATTTTATATGTCAAAATTATAAAGTTCTAGAAGTAGTGAAAAGATCAAGAGAGAATAACAATATGATAGAAGGATAGAAAGAAACATAATGAATCCAAAATCTCTAAATAAAATAAGATATAAAAACAAACATTAGAGATAACAAATAGAGGAAATTAAAAAAGTAAATAATCAATATGTAATAGAATATTCATCACAACAACATGGGGTTAGTAAGCAATGATAAACAATACAACCATCTATGTGATCATAATGTTCATAAGAGATTACATCTTAGCTTCATACTCCATATCTACATGTCTTAGGGACCATGAATCTATGAATGGAAATGTATCATCATCATCATTATTATTATTAATATAATCAAGAATTATATGGTAACTACAATCATTATCAATGTTATCATAATCATTCTCTTTGTGAGTAGCTCCAAAAACTATTTTATCTTCTCATGAAAGAGAATTTATCTCATATGAATGGTGTTTCATAAAATTAGACTTTTGATATGTATTTTATCTTGAATAGATGCAAGAGGCTATGATAAAACTAACCTATTGAATGGATGAGTAGGTATTTTAAATCTAGGTATAGTCATTTGAGGTGGTATGTTTTTTTATTTTTTTAGCTCTTTAGATAATATATCGAATGGAGCTTGCATAGGTGAATAATAAGGAGTGACTAGAATATTAATCACTTTATCACCATGCATAAAATTTAAGCACTAAAATAATGTGGATGAGGTTTATTTCACTTGATTAAACCATGGCCATAAAATTAATACATAATATGTCCCATTATACAGTAATACATGAAACCACACTAACATAATCTTAGGACCTATGGTAATAGGTAATGTGATGCCTCTAAGTGGTGTCTATGTAAGACCCTTATATATTTAAATGTACTAAATCTTATTGTAAAAAATATTTTCTATTAATGAAAAGGTTGAGGGACCCAAAAATCCTCTTTTATCAATTAAAAAAACATTGGTTATATCATATAAGTCCATCTAAGTGTATCCATGATTAGTAAAAAAGTGCATTATGCATATGTTTATACTTGAGCCAATATCAACCATAATTCTTTTTATTAACCTCGAATGTATATCTATGAAAGGATATATAAACAATGGCCCATTATTAACATTATTGTCTAGGATCTCATAGTCATATAATGAATCAAAAGAAGCTCCTTATGTGATGTTGTGACAACACCTATGAATTCATCTAAAGGACAAGCATTAGAAACCAATGGAGACTTTTTTGAGATACCATATGAAAATAGGGTTGGTAAACACTTTAAAACTATGATTTGGTTGATAAACCAATTCATTTAAAGTAATTTTATGTCCTTCCACTTGTATATTTTAGTTATAATTCAAGTTTCAAATCTTATGTTTTTGTGAGAAACATCAGTTGATAGTATGAACTAAAGCTCTATGATAACCACAATATACACTAACATCATAGTTCTTAGGTAAAACCCGAGATGAGTCAAAGTCCTTAATGTAAGTAAAGATGTCATATTGCATTTAATAAATTATTGAAGCACTCAGTGGTGCCTCTAAGCTAGCTATGTAATTTAATTTTGATATATTTTTTGGAATGAAAGCCTATTAGGTGGTTGAGTTACCACATTGACTAAGTTCATGGTTTCATTCTTAGGATGAAAATTAACATCAATAGCCT
Source organism: Torreya grandis (assembly GCA_037957365.1). Classification (NCBI taxonomy): domain Eukaryota; kingdom Viridiplantae; phylum Streptophyta; class Pinopsida; order Cupressales; family Taxaceae; genus Torreya; species Torreya grandis. Next base: position 1,651,821 of record JARHVA010000039.1, on the reverse strand, counting down.
TATATTTTAATTTTGTTTTAACTTGAAATTTAAATCCACTAGAGGTAGAGGAAATATTCCCAAATTTAAGCATGTTGGCCACTATAAGCTTTATATCATAGTTCCCAATTGGATGAAAAATTTCATCAAAATATTTATATGAGTTAAAAATCACTTTGTATTTAATTGGTTGAAGTTATCTTTAGAGAATATAAATTACAATTCCATATCAAGTAATTGTCGAGTCATATTCGTAAGCATTGTTTTGAATTTAAACACATACTAACATTCTTATTAGGTCATTGTTTAAGCTAAGCTAGTTGAGGAAACTTGACCATTTGGCTAGTTTTAGTTGAAAAATGAGCTAAGAAACTATCAACCAAATAATTTAATAGTGTAAAGAGTCCGATGATCCAAGGCATAATCCTTAAGACTTGTATGAAAGATATTTAGTCAATAGTTTATCATTTTGCACAAACAAATTACATGAAGCATATAAATATTTGACATGATGAGAAGCATCACCCTTGCTATTGAATAATTTAAACTTGGGAGATATTAAAATGGAAGGAAAATGGTTGGAAAGGACCTCATAAACCAAAGGATTGAGTGGTGTATCACGTGAAGTTGCCATATGACTTGATATTTTAGATTCTAGGGAAAGTAGCTAAAGTTTTAGTTGCATTGCTTGCATGGTTCAAGTAGTCTATTGAAGGAGTATATCTTGAGGAGTGGGAATCAAAGTTGAAATAATATGTGGGATTAGACACCCAATTTGTTCAAGTAATATTATAAAAAATACTTTTGGATTGACAAACCACTCTAGAAGGTTGAGTAACTAGAGGAGGTACAAAAGGAATAGTGGGACCAACTTAATAAGGAATAAACATAGTAATCTATGTGGTTGAAATAGGGAGAGGCACAATAGGATAAACAACATGAGTAATACAATTGTTGTCTAATATAAGATGGGAAAATATAAAATTTGGAATAGTGTAGACACCTAGATTTTGTACAAGATCATTTCCCCTAGTGTTAAATCCCCAATTTATCAAATTTGACATACTATGTATTTTTATGTATTTATAGGACTTATTTGGTATTCATTTAAACCTTAAAATAACATATAAACAATTATCATAATCTATTCATTGGTATTCTTGGAATAAATCTCATATTTTTTCATGCTCCTTACTGAGATCTGATCCTCTATTTATTGTGGACAGTTTCATGCCCTGGGTAATTCCATCCTAGACAAACCCATGCCTTATATGTGTCTATCCCATTTGACTTTGTGGGTTCACTTTCCTATTATTGATTTTGCACCTTTAATCTTGAATATTTTCATTTCTAAAGTTAGTTAACATACCCATGTTGTCCTAGTGTGTCCTATATATACAAGTCATACTAAACCATTTTATAAAGGAGAGAATACAAAGAGATGATCATTAAAGACAATATAATATCAATGTATATTCCTAGAGAGAGCCAGACACAAGTTAATTTATTCTTATAACTTAAAGATGAGCTTAATTGAGTCATTTATTACATACTTATGATGAGGTTTTTTATCTTTACATCTCATTATGCCCTTATGCCAAATGGATATTTTACCTTGCATTTAAATGCATCATCAATTCTAAGGAAGAGGAGGTTCAAAACCCTTGCTCGAGCCATTCCATTTACGCTCACTCATAACTATATGGAGGAATGATTCTAGTGTGTGGCATAGGAGTGGATACACAAAGTTGGGGGACAAAAAAATGGGCCATTTTTGTGATATTTTTTTCATTTCTTAAAAAGGGCATGCACCCTTTAAAAAATAAAATAAAAAATAAACCATAAAGTACTTGGATCAGTAATGATCCTGAAGGGCACACACCATTTTTCCCAAATCTTGTATGCCCTTTGGGAACCCAAAGGGCATATGTACTTTGGGAACCCAAAGGGCATATGTCCTTTGTGAAAAAGGGTGTATGCCCTTCATAAACCCCCCAAAATATAAAAACATAGATCTAAGGGGTTTCATTTTCACTTGTCATAGTTTTCTCATGTTTTATTCTCATTTGTCAACAACTTGAATGCATTTCATCTCTAAACATCCCCACCAAGATTATACATTTATCAATGGCATGCATTATATTCATTTGTTAAGGGCGTGCATGCTATCCAGTTTTTAAAGGTCCCACATATGTTGTTTTTTTCCTCAAGGCATGCTTAGGGTTTGTAATAATTTTTTTTGTGATGCATTTTTAATAATAATCACAAGGAAGGCGGGTACTAAAAAGTAAAATTCATTTTTCTCATGAATGCCTTCAACTACCTAATATAAATGTTTATTTTTTATTATTTGAGATTCTTGATTTGATGGAGCCATTGACTAAAGAAAACCTCCAATAAAACCTTTATGAAAACCCTTAACATTTTAAAATTACAAAAGAAGAAGCTAAATCATATCAATAATATATTTCAAAGTATAAATAGTTGGAAATCATCCTTAATAGTTTGCATGACTCGTCAAAAAATAGGGCGCACAATTTACTTATTGATATGATTGAAGTCATTTATAATGAAGTGGGAAATTTCACTTCCCAACTAGATGCAATGCTATATTAAAGAGAAGTATTAAAATAATATTATTCTGAAAAATTATCATATGAGGATATTAAAAATAAAAATTATGTGCTTTGTTTCACATGTCTGGAATCACTGAACCACCACCAAGCTACAAACACATTAGCATTGATTGGTGTATTCATGCAAATATAAAAATAATCATTTAGGATAGGTGGTGGATGTTGTTTGATGAGCCTCCTTGAAATAACAATGAGGTTCCATTGTATTTTGAAGCTTTATTATGAGATTTTTCTCAAATAAATCCATAATTATTTTTACATAAAGGCATCCCAAGGTAGGGGAGGTGAGTCTAAATTTAATAGACTTGGTGCCAAGTGGGACCAAAACCACCAAAGTCACCCATAAAGAAATTCAAGGATAATAACACATACTTCCATCCACAAAATATTGTAACATAGTACATAACTAGACACCCTTGAGGTAGTTATTAGTCTCACATAGGTCATGATTGACCATGTGATGCATACACTAAGGAATTCCACACAAGCTATAGGTAGTGGCACATCTAGTAGTGTCCCTCCTAGTATTGGTGCTTCATATGGTGGCACAACTAGCAAGCATCTTATAATTCCTATACATCATTGTATATAATGTGGGATGAAATGTACTAGACCACATACTAGACATATATAGGTTACATCTGCAAATCAAATAGGTACACCCATATAGATTACGTGCAAATTTGTTTAGGACATTAGTAAACAAAAATATATGCCATCTATAGTTACTTCAACACCTCTAGACACTAGTACATAATAACATATTCCATTCATAGTTTTTTTTACCACCTTAAGATACTAATATGAAATAGTACATGCCATCTACAGTTGCTTCACCACTTCAAGTGATTACATAACTAGATATGAAAATCTTATTTTCTTCACCATATGTATTCACATAGATAATTAATAATATTTTATTTATGTATGTAAAGGAATGTTAAGTTTATGTTTTAATATCTACACTTAATTGAGTAATATTTGACTTATTTCATTTATTTTTTGTATATATGATAACTAATCTTTTAGGTACCCCACCTAGTTTGGAATCTATTGTTGAGGATGTAATTAGCACTATAATACCTTACACTCAAGTTGGGAAAGTAATTATAAAGTTGCTATATTATTTTAATATCTTATATACACTAATAATTTTAATGTGTTTGTTTGTTTGGTCTTCCCTCATCTTGTGAGAGATAGAGACATAAGAAAAGAGGGAGATAAAGGGAAAGAACATTGAATTATTTATCTTCCTCCCCCCCCTCTCTCCCTCTCACTCTCTCACTCCCTTTTTTTATCATTGTATACACAATATTTTTCACTTTACTATTTACTGACTCCTCTTACAATGACTTGTCAAACATCAATTTCCCTTAGTGCACCTATTAAAGGGTGCATCAAGAAAGTGTGTGTAGGAATTTGGTGCATTGAAATATATGTTTCTATCTATATCATGATCATATTAGTCCTATCACCAATCTAGCTTCTTTAGATTATCTTTGCTAGTTACCTCTTTCTATCCTATCCTCATTTAGTTGTGCCATTTTCCCTTATTTCTTATGGCATTGACCAGGACAATACCATATGTTTAGTGCCTTTTCCCTTCATATATTGTATCATCTAGATCAATGAAATATTGAGCCTATTTTTTGACATTTGTATTGTATCAACCTAGCTGATACTATTCTTTATCAGATGAATATTCTCAATTGTATCAACTAAGTTGATATTGTTGACTTAGTTCTTAGGGTTGGTTTTGAGTATTATTTTAGTATATACAGACATCATATTTAATTATAACACAATCATATACACTATATTATCTATATTTTTTTGGCACTTCTACCCTAAATCATATTTGGAGGAGTTTTATGTTGTTTTTTATAACTGAATCGACTAGTTAGATATATTATCTAAAATGTTATAAGATGAGACTGTATCAAGTTGGTCAATGTAGTTCACACACACACACAAAAAAAAAAAAAAAAAAAATAAATAAAAAATAAAAATAAAAATAAATAAATATATATATATATATATATATATATATATATATATAAATATATATTTGTGTGTGTGTGAACTACATTGACCAACTTGATACAGTCTCATCTTATAACATTTTAGATAATTATATCACCCATTTTGGTAAATTTTTTTCCTACTTTCATAACTGTATTGACTAGCCATATACAATCTTATCCACCCAGTTTCTAGTTTACAGCTATTTATGTTGGTCATCCTGATAATCTCTTCCTATATTCCTATATGCATCGGCTAGACCAATACAATTTGATTTATCAAGTTTAAAACCTATTACATTGGCTAGTTTGATACAATAAAATTTTATTAGTCACCAATTACACCACCTTTTATTATTGTATTACATCAACCATCCTGATATAATCATTTTTCTGGACTCAAAAACTAATGGCATCAGCCTGCCCGATACTAGTTACTTTATATAACCAGTCATTTTTTCATATCAACTTTAAAACCTAATTAACATCTGATAGTATTTGAGAAAAATCAACAAATGAAATTTAACATAGGGTAATCTTGTTTCTATAGTAGTTAGATTACAAGTATTTTATTAATTCAAAATATTCAAGTATATAAGGGTGTCTATAAGTCATTAATCTTGAATGACCAATCTAAGACATATTTATAAGTTTATTGAGAGACTAGTAAAACAACCAAGTAGTAACTAGAAACCTAACTTTATATGAGATTATTTACTTGGAGAACATTATTACAATTTCATTAAAATCTAACTTAATCAAAATGAAGAAAGGGTGTCTTAAATAAGAAACATACTCTTTGAATTTATCACAAACATATTAACTTAAACTATTGCTAAGACTTTGGAATAAGTCCTAACAAACCCCCTATGATCCAAAGTCAGTTCTTTGGACACATTCCAAGCATTTTTCTAAATTTTTCAAATTTGATTCTATCAAGGGGTTCTGTGAAAATATTAGTTGCCTAATATGTAGTTGGAAAATATGTTGGTTTAATTGATTTATTTGACACCAACATTCACAAGATATTTGACATCCATATTTTTGGTTTTGGCATGAAATACTAGAGTTTTGGACATCTTGATTTTTATTTGATTATCAATGCATAACTATGTAGGAGCAATCTAAGAAATTTGAAGGCCTTCAAGGATGCCATATAATTAAACAATCTCTATAGAAACATCCCATGTTGGAGTGTATTTTGATTATGTTGATGAATTTGCCATAGTATCCTACTTCTTACAACACCATGCAATGGAAATTAAACCCATATGTATAGTGTACCCTATTATGGACACTTGATCATCTATACATCTGCCAAAATATACATCATGATACCGAACAAGTTTGAATTTTTTATTGTGTCAATACTCAAATCCATATGTTTTCTTTCCTTAAATGTAATTAAGCACTCTTTTTTTGCATGCCAATGAATTTTTCTAGGCTCATGCATAAACCTAGACAAAATTCCCACTATAAAGGATATATCAGGCCTGGTATTCATCAAGTATATTAATCCTCCCACTGATTGATTATATTTGGTGCCATCAAAAAATGCACTACCATCATATTTAGACAATTTTAAGTTACTCTCCATTGGAGTGAGGGCAGGTTTGCAATCATTCATACTAAACTTGTTTAATAACTCAAAAATATATTTGGTTTTAGCAATGACAATGCTTTTATCTTTCTAAGTAATTTTTATGCCAAGATAATAGTGAATTCCAAGATCTATCATTTCAAACCCATCTTTTAGTTCCTTCTTCACAAACTTATTATGGTTTTCATCATTTCCTGTGATAAACAAGTCATCAACATAAAGAACTAGAATTACTATTTTTACCTACATTCTAATATAGAGAGTATCATCAGATTCACTATGTAAAAATTCAATTTTATATAAGTAGGAATCCATTTTTTCATACCTATCCCTAGGTGCTTGTTTGAGCCTATAAACAACTTTGATTAATTTACACACCTTGTGTTTTGTACCCATTTTCTCAAAACCTTGGGGTTATGTCATAGACACTTCTTCCTATAAATTAATATTTAAAAAAGAACATTTTACATCCATTTGATTTAATTTCCAACTATTTTGTGCTACTAAAGTAAGGACCATATGGATAGTTTTCCATTTGGTAGTTGGTGTAAATGTTTCATCATAATCAATGCCTTCTTGTTGCGTATAACCTTTTACAATAATCCTTGCCTTATGTCTAACAATGGAGCCATATGATTTATACTTTACTTTATGAACACATTTACATCCAATGGGTTGAATATGCAGAGGATGATCAACCAAAACAAAAGTATTATTGTTAAGAATGGCATCATACTCATTTTCCATTGGATTTTGCTAAACCTGTTTGGTAGAATCTTCATTAAAAGTGGATGGCTTAGTGGAAGTAGTAACAACCATTTCATAAATTACCTATTTGCAAGAAACCTTGGGACCTATTTTACCAACTTCATCTGATATCAAGTTAGAAAAAGTACTTTGAGCTCATTTTGGATACTTGTGTAAATTTTCAAGGTCAAAAATTCTGAAATTCTCTTCATGTGTGTAAATTTTCAAGATCAAGAATTCCAAAATTCTCTTCATGTGCAGCATTTGGAGGAAGACTTAGAGAATTTTCAACATTTTCTAATTCATTATTTTATCAAATACTTGAAGAAGTATAAGAAAGGGAACATATACTTGTATAATATGATAATCTATGAAAGTTAGCTTCATTATTCAACCCATTAACATGTTTTTGATTCTTCCTCTATAACCTTTCAAATTGTGAGTCTATCCTATAGTGTTCATATTACCAAATTCATCAAATATCACATCCCTACTCACTATGAATTTGCTTGTATCATGTGCAAGCAAATGATACCCCTTTTTGGTTTCTGAATAAATAATAAAAATGTATTTTCTACTTCGAGGTTATAACTTAGTTCTGTGTTTATTAGGAAATAAAGAAAATCAAATACATCAAATAATTTTCAAGTGTGTAACTTTTGGTTTAAACCCATGTCAAGCCTCATATGCATTTTTACCCAAAGTGTAGCTGTAGGGGACCTGTTTCTCAAATAAACTATAATACCAATGGCTTTTACCTAAAATTTATCATTGAGTTGTTTATAATGAAATGTATTTTGAGATGTGTCCTCTAAAGTTTTATTCATTCATTTAGAAATTCCATTTTCCTATGGAGTATAAACATTATTGTATTATCATTTAGTTCCATGTTCCCAAATATAATCTAAAAATTAATTTGAAGTATATTTACCACCATAATATAAATAAAGAGTAGCTAATTGTGAAACATAATCTTTTTCAACTAAGTTTAACCATTCAATAAAATTAGTGAAAACATCTGATTTATTTTTCGTAAAAAACACCAAAGTCGTCCTAGAACAATCATCAATAAACAACACAAAATAATTTCACCCTCTAATGGATGACTTTTTCATATCACAAAAATCACAATGAACTAACTACAAACATCTGTTAGCTCACCAAGAAGAAATGTTAGGAAAAATTTCCCTATTTTGTTTGGCTAAAACACATGATTCACAAAGAATACTATATTTGCAAAAAGTAGGAAAACCATTCACCATGCTATATCTTTGTAAGTCCACCAACGAGTTAACATTAAAATATCCATAATGTAGATTCCGCAAATGCTACGTAGACATTATACTTGTACCTATATCAACAATTGATGTAAGTTCCACTATGGGAGGAAGTAAGTTGCAATGTAAATGAACTAAATTACCATCCTCATAACTTATATATATATATATATATATATATATATATATATATATATATATATATATATATATATATATACTTATATATATATATGTATATATGTATATATATATATATATATGTATATATGTATATATGTATATATATATGTATATATGTATATATATATATGTATATATATATATATATGTATATATCTATATATGTATATATGTATATATATATATATATATATATATATATATATATATATATATATATATATATATATATATATATATATATAGTTTTATATCCTTCTTTGATAGAGTTAATATAAATGAGCCCATTTTCAAGCACAATTTGATAACCCTTCTTATGAATAGTTACCAAGAAAAGAATATGGTTTTGCAATGTGGGAACATACCAAAAATTCTCCAAGTATTTGATAGAACCATTAGGAATAAGAATCCGAATAGATCCGATTCCATGTGGAGTATGCATAAATTTATCTACCAAGGGTATTAGAGTGAAATATGCTTCTTTGAAAGTACAAAATAAGTCCCATTTTAATGTCATGCATTTCATTGCACTTGCATCTAAAACCCAAATATATGTGAACTCATCTCTAACCTCATATTATATATAAGTAGTGTTCCCTAAGGATGTGAAAGTATATTCATGAGTAACATTTCTTGATTCATCATAGTTATGTTTAGGATATTGAGCAGAGTTAGACTTATTCACTTTTTGTGGCCTTTGAATTTTGTTGAAAGGAATTTTACACTTTGAAATAATGTGACCAAATTTTCCACATCTAAGACATTATATGTTTGATCTACCTTTGCCTCTACCTCTATATGAGTTGTGACGACATCCTTTATGACTAATATCATTTTAATGAGAATGGATATATTTTTTATTAGAATAGTTATTTTGATGATATCCTCTACCTCTATTTTGAAATCTTTCTCCTTTATAACCTCTACCCCATCTATAACTTTACTCTCTATAAATATGTTGACTAGAAGAATAATTAGGCTTCGACTCTATAACATGGGATTCCTCTATTTTCTTGGAATTCTTGGGTAGAGATAGGTCACGCTAAATAAGTAACTCAAAAATTTTATCAAAAGTTATGCCTATGATCTTATCAGAGACATAAATCATTTCTACAAATTTTCCATAGGACAGAGGTATCCATTTAAATGCAATAGTTACAATGATATCATCATCAAGTATACCAAACTTGGCCTTAGTATATTTAGTAGCAATGCTCTTTAACTTAGACATGTACTCTCCCATATCCCCATCTTCCTCTAATGACAAAGTAAACAATTGCATATGCATATTTATCTTTTTATGCTTACGATTTTTATCATACAAATCAGACAAAGTCTTCCATGCAGTGTAACTATGGGGAGAGTTTTTAATATGATTGTAATATCTCCAGTGAAACAACACTTGATTAAAGCCAAAGCTTCATTCTTCACAACATCCCATAATTCATTGAAAACTAATGATGCTTCCATTAAGTATTTATAATTAGTGTAATTATAAATTGTTAAACAATTAGTTCTAAAAGATTTTTTTTGAAATAAAAATAAATGCAAAAAATGAAAATGTAACACACCCACAATAACACTTGGCATAAAAAATGCTTCTATGAGGTTTTTCACTTAACCTCCATGCAAAGTATATGAAAGATTTTTGATGGGTTTTGCACTGAACCACCCCCCAAAAAATCAAATTATAACCTTATTTCACCAATAGTACAACCTTATTTCCCCAAAATTACACCCTTTTCACAAAAAAATAACACCTTTTTTACTCCTTTACACCCACTTGTGACTTATCATTTTGTCACTCTTTTAAAAGCTTTTTCACTTTGTGACAAAGTAAAAAAGTACATATAAAATATATTTACAAAAAATAATATTACAAAATCATATACCAATAAATTTTATAAGAAAAAACTTGACCAAAAATGTGTACTTGAAGATTTGAACCTTAGACCTTCAACTTTTAAGGGTCTTACAAAATCATCTTTACCAATTGCTCTATGAACATTTACAACACATAAAGAGAAGATATGTTTTTTAAATCTGATTTTTATTTATGTGAACATTTAAAAAAATTAATTTTCCATGAAATAAAAAATTCACCCATGAATTTCTTTTGTAAAAAAAAACTTTTCCCTTGATTTTAAGTGGGCCCCACGAAACCCTAAATATTGCCAAAACTATGTTTTAAACTTTATAGTTATCAAATTATTTTCTTCAAAAACCAATGTTACACCATTTTTAGGGAAAAGATGCCATAGATGAATGGAAGGGATGTAAAAATTTGTTCACCTTCACAGGAGTTATGGGAAGGCCATGCAAGGTTGTACAAGAGGGGTTTTCTATATATTTTTTTCTTATAGATGAAGAAACAAAACTAAAAAATAAGAACTACAGCATAGGAGATACCATTAATTCTGGTGGTGTCTATAAAACAATAATTTTAGGATGTACAACTAAAAAAATAAGAGTTTTATAAGTTTTTAGGTTTCTAGATGAGTTTGCAGGCAATAAAAATGGTTCATAAATTCATCAAAACTCTCAATAACTTAGAAAAACACCATGGCAATCATATTCAATTTTTTACCATGCTCAAACAAAGGGTTTTTAGCTTGAAAAATATATAAATTTTCTTGATTTCATTCTTTTAGACAAGGATTTAGGTTTTTGAAGCAATCAACAGAATTCTACTTTAATGCATGTAAATAAACTATAAAGCATTTTCCAACATCAAATTTTTGAGGCCTCTCATTTTAAAAAAAAAATTGAAAGATCTATATATTTAAATAAATCTATTGAAAAATAAAATTTTCAATGCTTTTACAATGTTTTGTGTGTAAAAAAATATGAAAAATGTATAAATTTTCAAACTAACATACTCATATATTCTCTTCAAAAGCTTTTCCTTCTCTACAAATTTGATTCCACGTGAACCTTCTCTTTCACCATGTGAATATTCTATTTCACCTCCTCATAAACATTGTCTTTGACCTCCTTGTAAATCTTCTCTTTTATGGAGCCTCTTTCACCAATAATTTTTACCATGCTCTAATACCACTGATGGTATTTGAGTAACATCAAAAAATAAAATTCACCATAGGGTAACCTTGTGTCTATATTATGTATATCACAATTATTTTATTAATTCAAAATATCCAATCACATAAGGGTGCTTATGATCCGTTAACCCTGAATGACCAATCTAAGACATATTAATAATTTTTCTAAGAGATCAGTAAAAAACTAAGTAATAACTAAAAACCTAACTCTTTATGAGATTGTTTACCCATAAAACATTATTACAATTTTATTATAATCTAAATTAACCAAAATATATAAATGAGGTGTCTTAAATAAGAAGCATTCCCATTTAATTTATTACAAACACATTAACCTAAGCTATTGCTAATATTTTGGAACATGTCCTAACAACATCATGATGTCACATTTTAAAATCTTTCTTTTCAGCCTCAACCCATTTAGGTTCTACATGGGTTGTTCCTTTATTCCCACTTTATCCACCATTGAAGACTAATATTCACAGTGAAATTTTTCCCAAAATCACTCTAGATCTATTACATATAACATATTTAGAATCAATCAGATTGAAGATCTAGAGGATCCTTCCCATCTTATTAATAATCTTGATGATAACACCATTTACACTCCGACCAAGAGTTGTGGTCTTAATAAACTTGCTTCTTCTTCTATGATAGTTGGGGCAATAGACATGGGAATATTTTCCCCACAACTAATGTTGGTGATCCCCTTCCATATCATAATCAAAATATAGCTCTAGATACAACCCAAGTCCATGAAAAAATGGTTCAAAAAATGAACTTTATGAAAGCTACTAGAAGCTCTCAAATGCTCTAAATGTAAAACACATTTTTCAAATGGCTAGTCAACCTCAAGCCATCATGACTCATCCAAAATAAAATTTTGTTCCATCTCCTCTTAGATATGCCAATGGGAATATTATCCCTCAACCTTTTATGCATAATAAAATGCTTAAACATATTCAAAATGAGCCTTTAGCTCCCTTAATTATATCTATAAATGTTGAAAACCTCTCTTCAAATATCACATATGATGGGGCTAAAGATCCTATTGTCCTTTGTAAAAGCTTTGGTAATCTCTGTAAGGAGTGGGTTAAAAATAATACCTTTGGTACTATTAAAATTTTAGCCAAAACCTTTATTGGAAATGTGTTAAAATGGTATAATTAACTTCTTAGACATTCTATTACATAATTAGAGGATTTATTCAATGCTTTAGTTAAGGAATTCCAACATAATGTTCTACCTGAAAGTAGCCTTAGCCATTTCATCAATGCTACAAACCTTCTTAATGAATCGACTCACACTTTCATCAATCGATGGAAGTCTTTATCTCATAAATTAGACAATAACATGATTAATGATAACCTTTTTAAACTCTATTTTACTAATCTTGAACCTCATATTTAATACAAGGTTAGGATATTTTCTCCCCAAACCATAGAAGAGATTTTTGATCAAGAAAAAAGGCAAGTTTTACTTATGGCTCAATTTTTACCTTCTCAAAATCATAAAAAGGAATCTTTCTAAACTACAACTAATGCAATCATTATTCCTAATGCTCAAACTAAGCCTCCCAAAATCAAAATGAGAGCATCTAAATCAAATAACCAACTTCCATCCTGCTCACCCTTCAGTGTGCAATAAATGAAGAATTTTTTATCTTCATCTAAATATTTTGTCTATATTAATACTCCTTCCCTATAATGGTATGGCCTTATCAAGTTTTTTTGGTTCCATACCAACAGTAGTCACTCTCATGAGACATGTCACATGCTCAACAAATTTTACATATATATCATCCTTGGGGAAATTTTTGATCATGATTATATTATAAAATAGCACCACAATGAATACATTAACCTTCTCAAAACTGAGCCTATAATTCAAAATCTAGAAACCAAAAATATCAAAAATTTCAAACCATTGGATCCCAATTCACAACACTTCGATGAAAATGTTTGTGCTATTGATGCCGAATATGATAAATACTATATTAATTCCTAATATGTGAATGAAACAAAGGCTAACTATCATCATAAATCCTCTCACAAATATCATGTCACCAAACCTAAGAAGCCTTTTCCTAAAAAATAACTACTTAAGGATACTACTACCAATACTACATCTTCTGCTCTACAAACTAGTGATGAGCCCTCTCCACCATCAGAGACTCAACCTAGTTACTCTAATCCATATACTATCATTCATAATAAAATCAATACCACTAATCAACCTAAGTCTCATTAAGGCTCAACCTCTAAATCATAATGTAAATTTTTATATGAACTTAATTCCATGCCATGAAAAATCCTATATTGGAGCTTGTGATAACTTCTCCTTATCATTGAAAGTTCCTTTTAAAAAAATTCAAGACATTGAAGAGTCTCCATCTAGAAAATATAAAATACCTATCCAAACCTTTGAAGGTCATGTACCTAGGGAAGTTCATTCTAATGAAACAATTTTTCAATCCTCTTCCTCTATGAATTTTTACATAGAGTTACTGAAAGAAGATATGATTAATGATGCAATCATTTTTTGAGCTTGTGACCCACCCATATTTATTATTATTGTGATAAAAAATACCTTAATATAAAAGGTTTTGGTGGATGAGGTCTTTTATCAACATTATTTCTCTTTGGTTACTCCAATATCTTGGATATTCTAAAGATAACCTTAAACAAACCAGACTTGCTTGTTGTGGATTAAAAAAAAACAATCAAATGCCTCTTGGTTGCATTTGGATCCCTTTCACTATTGGGCCCAAAATAATATGCATGAAGCTAATGGTTTTAGATCATACACTTTATTATAATATCCTTTTAGGTTGTCCATGGACTCATCACATGAGAACATGCATAAAATCCATCCATAATGGAAAATGTTACAAGCATGGAGCAGATCCAAACCATTATGGCATTCATCTTCTTAATCCTAAATCTTAATATTTCATCCCCATTATTCCTCATATTAATTATCCTCCTTGACCTAAGTTTGATAATATGAATCCTAATCTCCAAGTCAATCATATAGATTATGATGATGACAAGCCAATCGATTGTAAAATATTTGTAATACCACTAAATTACATCCTTACATAATGAAATGGATTCCTTGTTCTCTTCTTCCACGAGATAAGACTATTCCTTTGATTTTTGTTGACTTTGAAAATCCTCCCCTATGCAATGCTAATGAATCTAGTTACATAAACAATGACTTTGTTTTCAATGATTTTGGGGTAGCCAATTTATTTCAAGATCCTTTGTTAATGTCCCATCACACTTTCAATAACATGGGTGTGTCTATCAAGGATATTTACAATAAAAATGATTAGCCAAATTATCATGCATGTAAGATTCCTCATCTTATGATGATGACTATGTTATGGTCCAATCTCAATCACGAGATTTGGATGTAATGCATTATCAAAAGACTCTTGTCTAAAATGTATTATTTTAATTGAGACATTCATGTAGCTCATGTAACCTCTAATTTTAGTGATGATGAACCATTACCTCAATGTCATGTCCCTCATGTCAACCAACCATTATTAAACACTCCATGGGTATTCATATAATTTTTTTATTTTCCCAAAATTTATGGCATCAATCAGTCTAATACCACTCAAATAATTCAACATAGTTATAATGTTATCAAATAACTCAATATCATTTAACCTATCACTCATTACTAAACTACATCATCCAAATCTTACCATATGTTGACATAATTTATGTATTATCATCACTTTCAGCTAACTACATGGGCTAGGCTGATACAGTAAAAACTACTCATGTTCCTACTAACTTTATCAAACATACCAATAGAGTTTAGCCTATTCCTTTTTTACTAAACTATATTAGATAGGTTGATACTGTACAATTATATTATTTACCATATATTTCATCCCATAAAATTACCTTAGATTCTAAAGCTACTACTGTAAGATAAATACATTCTAAATTTGATAGAAAAGGTAATCATATTGTGGATATTGAAATAGATTTTAAATACTACTGACTGTAATATACTCAGATAGGGTATATATTATATATTGGAGGTATAATAGTAGTAGAATGAATAGTAATGCTAAGTAAGAAATATTAATAATAATCCCATATGCATATAATATAAGAGTTGGATAGATTATAATAGTATAAATAGAGGGGCATAGGCCATTGTAATCATCCAAGCAAAATATATGACTTAGAGTTAAATACTCTGATAAGGAGGTAGCCCCCTTAAAGTGGTAAGCGATTGTGGAGTTATTCCTTCCTACAAAAATAAAATATTGTATTTAAATGTCAATATATTTAGTATTTTATTTATATGAGTATATAGGTTATTAACATCTAGTATCAGAACAAGAGACAAGTTTTTGAAATTAGCTGCCGTTACGGATGGCTCCTGCGTGCGCGAGCCCTAAAATTTTGAAATTGGCTGCTGTGAACCCGGCGGCCGGTGTGGCTATGGAAATCGTTGAGGTTTTTTATGCTAGTAAAGGGATTGAAGACACTACAACCCTGCATCCGGCCTATGTTCCTGGTTCAGGGAATGGACCTAAGGGGAGAACCTATGCGGATGTGGTGGCCTTTGAAGTGGATATACATGATGCTCTGCCTCATGCAACAGTTGGACCAACCCGTGTTTTGCCTGTAAGTGCTTTAAAACCTATAAGGGTAACTCTAGACCCTGAATTAGCAGAAAATATCTTCCAGTTGGAAAAACGGTTTTCCTCTTGTGCTGCTATTTTTCATTTCCATGGTTTCTGGCCCTCTTTTGTAGATCTACAAAATTAGATTGCCAAGAGCTGGTTGCATATTAAAGACGATCAAATCCAGCCTTGCGCCAGAGGTTTTTTTATAGTAATATTTAAAAGCCCTGAAGATAGACAGTCTATATTGTGTCACAATAATTTTTCTTAGCAGGGCAGATTTCCTCTTATGGCCAAACCTTGGCATAAGGATTTTAATCCTCTATCGGAATCCTTTAATAAGCTCCCTATATGGGTGCGGCTCCCTTATCTTTTGATACACTTGTGGCAAGAGGCGATTTTTAAAACCATTGGAAACACTATAGGGGATTTCTTATATGAAGAAGATAGCACGAAAAGTCACCATTCGACTTGTGCATGATTTTTGGCTGACCTAGATGTTTCAAAGGGCCTTCATAAGGTGATATGCATTGATTCCCCAAGAGGTACCTGGACACAAATCTTGGATTATGAGGGAATCCCTTTTTGGTGCAGGAAGTGTCACCAGATGGGACATATTGCTACTCGTTGTGTTGCTGGGAAAACCAATCCCAGACGTTCACCTTCTTGGTGGCCTAAGGATTTCTCTGAACATAGTATGGACAAACAACCTCTGGAAGCAACAACAGAATCTAAGACCGAGAAAGAGGATAGTTCATAATCTGAATCAGAAGATGAAGAGGAATCTTTGGAGAATCATTCTAATGAAGCCCCTGTGGAGGCTGTGGTTAGTGATACAGCTGAGCCAGAGGAGGAGATGGTAGTCTCTTCCCTTGTTTTGGAGGATCTTTCTAAGAGCCACACAGTGTTTGACTCTCACAAGGAGTTTATGCCCACTAGAGTCCAAAGATCATTGTCTCCTGAGGCATGGGTTGCTGAGGCAGCTAAGGTAGAGGATGGATGGACAACAGTTAGGAGAAAGAAGTCTAAGCCTTTGGTCCCTCCTCTTGATATGAATCTTTGGTCATGCAAAAAGAAAAATATTAATTTAAAAGATTCATCCAAAGTTCCCTTTTGCTGACTAGTTTATCGGGGGCTGTAAACTGGTCGCTTTTTTTGGTTTGCTGGTTACTGGCCTGGAAGGTTGTTCAGCTTGCTATTCCAGTTGGTTAACCTTCAGATCAGTGTTTTGACAGCTATTTTTCATGGTCATATTTGTTGGTTACAGGTCCCTGTAAAACTTGGTTTGGGTACTATTTTGTAATCAAGTTCTTTTGTTAACCTGGTTGTGCTTTAAGGTTTTTCTTTCGCCTTGTGTAGGGTTTCGGGGTCCCTTCAAAACCTATTTTTACCTTAATCTAAAAAAAAAACATCTAGTATCAGAGCTCTTTTTAGGGCCATTTCTCTCTATTTGTGTGTGTGTGTGTGTGTATATATATAGTAGTAGGTTGTGCAAGTAGGAGTTTGTAGTTTTTTTACCATATGCTCTCACCTTGCCTTAATGGGATCCTGGTGATCAAAAAGTGGATAAAAAATTGTGTTTATTTATTTTTGAGGTAATATTTAGTTTCATTTTATGGCTTGGGTTTGTGTATGAGAGCAATCTAAAAATTGAATTGGAGAGAATATTTTTTGGAAGTTTGTTTTAGGAATAGAATTTGTTGAAATTATAGAGGTATCATGGTGAGTGTTTTTATTAAAGACACATTTGGGAGCTTCATAGACAAAGTCCAGGAAGTGCAAATTTCTATTTTTTATTCTCCTAAAATCTGACTATTCATCTTCAAGTTGCTCTCACATATTAGTGAATTGAGCCAAATAATTACTGGGTTTGGTGCACCTCATTTCCATCTTTCCATAAAATTTTAAAGTTTTTAATTTAGTTCAACATTGTGAAAGTTATTTCAGTTTTAATAACTTATACTATTTATGTGTTAAAAAAAAACAATTTCTGTGGAAGTCTTTTTGTAAGGATGTATTTTCGGTTGAAGTTGACATCCAATAAATTATAATCATGCAACTTATAATTTTTAGTCATACTTTGACTTGGCTTCACACAAAATTTTCCAATATCATCACTTCATCTATCATATTATATGAGGATTTCCTCACAACTTATTTCATCAATAGACTCCATGAAGAACTTCAACAAGAGGTTAGAATGTGGTAACCACAAAATTTTATGGAAGTTATTGTCTTAGATAATCTTGCATAAAATCACATCATTTAGACATGTTACCTATCCCATTTGGTTATACACTAATAGGCACCTACAGATCTTGTGCAAGCAATAGAGGTGCCCAAGCAAGGTATAAATGATCTCGAATAGATAATAAATAAGCCTAACCAAGTACCATAAACATCCAATCTGGTTATTAATGAACTTGAGTAGGCACCAACAACCTATGAGTTAGTACCAGAAGCACTTTAGAAAGTGCTTATAACACCTGAGTTGGCACTAGAAGAACCCAAAAAGACACTTGATGATCCCAAGTTGACTCCACAAGTAGATTATTTTATGTTCCCTTATTCTAGCTTCAAGTAATTAATCTTCTAGTTTCAAATTTTAATGATTGACTATACCCTCCAGGATATATTATTTTCTATTGATGTTCATTCCTCTGTCCCCTTCGAACATACACTTAATGTTCTAGTGATTCTTTTCACACTACTATTATACATGATCCTATCATAACATAGGAAGTAGAAGTAGAAGTAGAAAAGAATGTATGGCAGGGATTCCATCTGGTCCTCAACATATTTTTTGCTATGTAATTCTCAACAAGTTTTGGCGATGAAACATGTCAAGGGGGATGGAATCTAGTAAACCTATATAGGGGTATATATTATATATTGGGGGTAGAATAGTAGTAGAATGAATAATATTGAATAGTAATAATAATCCCACATACATAGAATAAAAGAGTGGAATAGGTTAGAATAATATAAATAGAGGGGCATAGGCCATTGTAATCATCCAACAAAAATATATGAATGAGAGTTAAATACTTTGATAAGGAGGTAGCTCCCTCAAAGTGGTAAGTCATTGTGGAGTTATATAAGTATATTACATTATATACAATATATACCCTTAGGTATATTACATTATATACAATATATAACCCTATATAGGTATATTACATTGACCTTTACCTACACTTCTTAGTGAAAAATCTATCTTCAAATTACTCCATGCTAAAGAGCCTCAACTTCCTCACCAACACCACAAGCTTAGAATTTAAAGAAAAAGGCTCCTCCTCTCCAAAAATAAATTCTATATCTCAATTTCTTCAAGCTCTATATCATTTACATGATGATAATACCATGCTTGTTGAATAAAATTAAGAAATCAATTATGAAACGACTACCTCTCCTTGACCAATTCTTATCTCTAAGTAATTTTGTCTTGAAGAGAAATATAATTACACGTTATTTTTTGGTAAATATCATGAAGCCTGTGTTTGGTAAAATGAAGACATGGATGACATTGACCTTATTAGAGTTATCCATAACATCATCACATATCTAAATGCAAAACATATACACTAAAATCAATAAAATTTCCCTCCCGAGCTTTCCACCTTGTGTCACAATGAAATCATCAAGATCTTAGATGCTATGTTCATCAAAACAATAGATTACTCAAAATGAGTATCCAACATTGTTCTCATTTGTAAGAAAATCAGTATGGTCATTTTTAATTATATCGAGTTTCATAATCTCAAATTAGCATGTCCTAAAGACTACATTCCTTTATCAT
Source organism: Torreya grandis (assembly GCA_037957365.1). Classification (NCBI taxonomy): domain Eukaryota; kingdom Viridiplantae; phylum Streptophyta; class Pinopsida; order Cupressales; family Taxaceae; genus Torreya; species Torreya grandis. Next base: position 1,631,863 of record JARHVA010000039.1, on the reverse strand, counting down.
CAATTAATGATATTATTGATTCTATAGCTGACTATGAGATGTTTTTACTCATGGATGGTTTTAGGGGATATAATCAGATTCAAATTATTCCTAAAGACTGTCACAAAACCACTGTCACTACTGAATGGGAAACCTACTGCTACATTAAGATGCCCTTCAACCTTAAAAATGCAAGATAAAATTATTAGTGCACAATAAGCCACTTATTTCATGATCTCTTTCATAAAATAGTAGAAACCTACATGGATGATATTATTTCCAAATACAAGCATCATGAAATCCATTTTCATGATCTTGATATTATCTTCGATCATCTCATCAAATATAAATTTAGACTTAATCATTATAACTGTGTTTTCAATTTCACCTCTAGAAAGCTCGTAGGATTCTTAATTTCCTTGATAGGGATTGATGTACATCTCACCAAAATCAATGCCATTATCAACATGCCTATTCCTTGATATATTCTTGATATTCACACTTACCATGGGAAACTTGAGGAAATATGAAAATTCATCCTTAAGATGGCTTACCACATCTATTCGATAAACTCCCTCCTATGGAAAGGTTTTACTCTCAAATAGACCAATGCATGTAAAATATTTTGATAAAATAAAGGAATCATTACTTCATCCTCCTACTCTTCAAACACCTTCTTGTGATCATCCCCTCCTCTTACATATGTCATCTACCCCATATATTTAGGTAAATGCTTTCACAATAAAATGATTCAATAAAATAGTGTGGCATTTACTATATTAGTTGTGTCTTGATAGACTACAAGAACTACTACATGAAAGAAGAACATGACTATCTTCCAACCTACTTCGTAACAAAAAATATTTAGAACTATATGCTTTATCATACCACTTATGTCATTTTCCATTCTAATCCCCTTTGTCGTGTTCTCCAAAGCTTTCATACTTGGAGATAGAATCAACAAATGGATGGTAATATTAATGGAATTTGACTTAATTATTGTTACCCAAAAATCAATCAAAGGCCAAGTTATCATTGATTAAATTTCTACCACTCCTATTCTAATTATAAGTCACCTTTGAGACACTCTTCTCGATGAGTATGTCACCCTAATTAAATGAATTGATAAGTTATTTATCTCAAAGACTGTTTTCACAATGTCATGCCTGACCTTGAGGCACATACCCTTGAAAAAATTGAAATTTTAGTATCCAAACCTAAATCCAAAGTCATATGATAACTCCTCAAAGTCACAATTGATTTGCATGAGGAAACTTGGACACTTCACTTTGATGGATCCAAGTGCCTTCAAGAAGTTGGGGCAGGTTGTGTCTTAGTTGACCCTTATGGTAAAATCATTCCTCTAGATTTTTTATTAAATTTCACTAATAACATGGTTGAATATGTAGCTATCATCCTTGATGCAAGCAGCCATAGATTTAGATATCCAATACTACATGCCTTAGGATAATCAAAACCTATATGTCATCAAGTCAGTGGTGAATATTAATACAATAGTAAAAATATCATCACATATCATCAAATTTTTTCCACTCTTGATAAAAAGTTTTCATATTTTATGAGTGAAGTAATCCAATGAGAATAAAATGCTATAGCTGATTCTCTTTATTCATCAACCTCAATTTTTCATCCTCATCAGGCATTACATGACTTGTAGTTTCTCATTCACATGAGGAAATCATCATCTACTTTAAAATCCAAGGATGAATCTCTTATCTACCACATTGAAGCCATCACTGGCTGGGAAACATTATGGTACAAAGATATCATCCAATTCATCAAACATCATACTTATCCTCTCGAGGCTATTTCTCATAAAAATACAAGACTCTTTATGCAAGCTTCCAAGTATGTACCTAGACATAAAATCATTAATTATCATAATGTCAAAGGCACCCTTTTATGTTTTATTACTTAAGATGAAGCTCATTCTATTATTTATAAATTACATGGGGGAATTTATGGTGGCCATTATAGTGGACATGTTATATCTCACAAATGCTTATGAATAGGATACTTCTAGCTTGTTATTGAAAAAGGCACCATCATATTTACTGAAAAGTGTAATCCTTGCCAACTCCATAATGATCTAATTAATTATCCTATAATTAAACTTCAAACACATTAATCCCCTTGGTCATTATTTATGCGTGTATCACCTCTATATATAGTCAGTCTTGTCTCATTGGTAGGTTACCTTGATCACAAGATGGACACATATTCATTATTACCACCATTGAGTACTTTACAAAATAGGCATAGGTTATTCCCCTTGTCAATGTTACCAATGCCACTATATCAAATTTTATTCTTAATCAAATCATATGTCATTACAATATTCCTCACACCATCATATCTAATAATCTTGAGAATTTTAAAAATGAAGACATGAATCTGTTTTGTGTAAAATTCAAATTTATACATAAATTTTCAATAAGTTATCACCCTCAGTGTAATGCTCAACCTGAATATACCAAAAAAGTACTTAATAATATATTTAAAAATACTATTATGGATTCTTGTTTGGACTGGCATATCAAGATATACCCTGCACTTTGGGACTATCATACTAGTATGCTTATTTCCATCAGGTCAACTCCCTGCTCTTTAGTTTATGGATCTAAATCCATCTTAAAACTAGAAGTTAAGTTACCATACTTGTGTATTTATCTTAATGGCATTATCCATAATGAATATATTCATTAATCCCATCTTCACACCTTAGATCTTATTGATGAGGGATGTATGAGTGTTCTACAACATAATCACCAGTACAAAGCTCGCATTGATAAACAATATAACACAAGAGTAAAAATTATTGATTTTGATGTTGGAGACTTAGTTGTTAAGTTGGATTACACCCATAAAAATAAGGAAAGTACGACCAAAAGTGGTGGGTCCCCTACTTAGTCAAAGACATCCTTGGACCTAGTACATATAGATTACAAATAAATGAAGAGAAGATCTTCAAAGAACTGACCAATACTTAATTTTTAAATAAATACTATGATTAGTATATGTTCTTCCTAGTTTTATTTTATGTATTTATCTTCATTTTCATTACCTCTTACTTGTATGTTTATCATTAATTTTTTATATTTATGAAACTAGCATTTATTGTAGGTTTTAGTGTTGACTTTATTCTTGTAGGTATCATTTCACTTATTTACACACCTCAAAGTTTTCTCTCATATTATCCATAGTACCTATATTTTGACCTTTGGTATTTTTTTACTTACATCACTTGGTTTTCCAATTTGTGAGTTGTATTATAACACCCTAACGACCTTCCTCAAAACATCCATTCCTTTTTAGTCAACCATTGTTTCCTTTCTTGATTATTTGGTTTATCTTATCATTTCATATACCCCTTGGGTTTATTTACTTATGCCTCTTGGATTTTCATTTTTTGAGTTAAATGGTAAGACCTTAGTTAAAACCATGATTAAAAACATCGATCAATTTCTTTTATTGATTATTTTTGCTCTCAAACTTAGATAGGTGTCTTCTTATAAAGATAAGGCAACGGTGGAGCATAGTGTATTCCCTCACTTAGAATCAATTATATTAATCTATAGTAAAACTATAATAGTCTATGTTCATTTCCTCAATTTCACATTTCCCATTCTTATGAAGATGATTCATGCCTACTTGTCATTCCACTATCTTCCTTTCATCAACTTTTTGTGATTAGGGTAACCCAATCATTCTATGATCATTTCCATCATTACTTATTTTTGACATCCTTTTGGGATTACCAAGGTCAATTTTGAGATTTCATTCTTTTCTAAGGTGAAATCCTAGGAGTATTTTTCCATCACAGTCTTTAGGTTCCTCTCTCTAGCCAATAAATGTAAACTCTATTGTGATTATCATCTTTAGCACCCATGATTGGTTTTTCCAAATATGTATGGAGGAAAGATATAAAAATACAAAAGTTTTAAAATATATATCATAATAAAATTAAATGTTAAAATGAAGATCACAACTTAAAATTCAGATCAAACCAAAAGATATGACCTTTGTTTGGCACAACTCCTATTCTAGTCAAAGCTCAAACTCCACAATTGTCCTCATGATAGAGTCAAGGTCCATTGCATTGTGGTAGCATAGTAGACTTGGGTAGGATGTCTCATTATACAATTACATCATTATATATTCTTACATTTTAGTGTCATCTATCTTCTCACACAAGTACTCAATCTTTGCAGTAGGCTGACGAGTCAGTATGGGATCCTAAGGAGTGTGTAACATGTTCTGGGAAGATAGGATCCTTTTTTTTTGAAAAATTATATCCTTCATGGGATTATACACACAAACACACACACACACACACACACACACACACACACACACACACACACACACACACACACACACACACACACACACACACACACACACACACACACACACACACACACACACACACACACACTCATAATTTATCCCAAGATTACATTGATTGGTAGGTTCTCTAAGGTCATTGATGTTCAAAAGTAGTATTTCCAACTTGATTTGATTGTCTTATTTCTAGTAAAGACCATGTTTTCACCTTGGTGATGCCATATTTCCCCTCTCTCCATTCTCTTCCCATTTATATAAAATTTTATTTCTAATTCTTATCTAGTTTTTTAACTTCCTATTATCCATATCTTTCAACATGGTAATAATATGGCAATTTTAGTTTTTCCATCTTTAGAATATAAGCTACATCTTTGAGTTGTTACAAGATTATCTATTGGTTATTAATTTATAATTATAGGAATTATCTTATGTAATGAAGCAATAATATAGATAAAATGAATCTATTATATTTTGGTCATATGTATTTATGTCCATGTTAGCAAATAACATATTCATCATGACACATGCAAATTATAAATGAAGAATAAGACATTTGTTTTCATTATATATCAACATGAAAAAGAGGTTGTGTATACATACAACATATTAAAGTGTTCATATAGAATGATAAAATTCCCCCAACTAAGCAAAGTTGTTAGGCAAAAGGCTGACCCAACATCAAAACCACATAAAAGTATGTCTTTGCTTTAAATTTCACTCATAACTAAATATGAATTTTATTTTGTAATAAAAAAATATACAAGAGGCCCATGCGATTGTGTTGCATATAAAAATAAATATTTAAAATTCACAAGGACAATTCTGTAGTAGGAGTACAGGTGCACAATGTTATGCTATATGTATGGTGTAACTTTGTCCAGATTGACTGTACATAGAAATTTCCAACAAGGACAACTTTGTGTATGTATGAATATTTCTTGGTTTTGTAAAAATATGTCATATTTTCACACTCAAATACCTAGTTAAAAGAATTTTGTATCAAAAGGGTAATTAAATGTACTATGTATCGAACATAAAGATAAATGACATATGAAAACATGTAATCCATCAATGTGAGGATATGCTTATACGTTTTGATTTTAGGTTTTTTCAAATATATATTTTTTTGTACTTTTTAGAATATATGAATATTTATATATATTTTACATATTTTAAAATTAAAATATGCATAAGTGAAGGTTGAAAAAGATTTAAAAAAAGGTAGGAAATAAAGTTTTATAAATGAAATGAGGAGGGGAGATTCGAACAACCCTCAACAAGATGTTAAGCCAATACCTAGTAATAAGGAAGGTAAATGAAATGCCCATAATGTAGATGTATATGTGGTAAATATGAAAAGAATGGCCATATTAACTCATGCAAAGTAGGTAGATGTGATCATGAAATTATAGATGTGTATTTTGATGGTTATATTGCCAATTTGATGGAAAAAGGAATGGTGAACAAAGATTTATTTGATTGCATATACAAGTAGGAATTGGTTGATTAGGGAATTAAAAATAAGTATCATCAAGATCATACCAATCTTATATTTTATCAAAATCATAATCATCAATGTAATCATTATCATATTATAAATTTAACTTCTTAGGTTGTGCTTGAGATTTTGAGATGCCATTTTGATTATCTTTTGTATTTTCATGTGATAATTTAATTGCACCATAAATTGGAGTTACATTTTAAATATATGTTTCATTGTTAGGAGATTGTATCTTGTATTTAATTAGAGAGTGATAATGTATACTTGGTTTAATATTATGAGGATAAGTGATTTGTGTTTTGACTTCTTGACTTAAAGGTGTAACCATATATTTTTAAGTGTTGACCATATTTTGTTACTTTATGCATGAAGTAGATATAATGCTTGATTCTTTAGCTACTATTTTGGTCTCATTAGAGTGTGTAGGAATATTTTTATTTGGATATTTATCCATGATTTTAAAGCAAGGGATATTTCTTGCTTATCTTGAATTTATTATTGCAATGTATCTTTTGGAAATTGTGATTTTTGCAATTTTGTTTTTTGAATATTTTCTTGGATTGAATTATATTTGGCATCCATATTTTCTCTTTATATTATTTATGCACTTTTATTTTTGGAGATAAAATATGAGTGGGATGATTAATAGTTTTATCTATTATAGGATCACCACTATCAAAGAGACTTTGTATTTTATTATTTAAATCCCAACCATTATCTATATGATGCCCATGAAATATATGATATGCACAATATTATTTTACTATTTTTAGAGGAGGCATAGAAGGTAATGTAATTAACTTGTTTCAAATCATTTCTCTTATAAGATCACTTGGATTATTGTTAACCTTTTGTATATTTTTTAAAACATGAAGTGTAGATGTGTGTTACTTATGAGACACATGATAGCTAGATGAAGATGTAGATACATGATTAACATTAGCATATTCTAGATTCTTTATAAATTTATAGCTATTTTTAAGAGATATGATCTTTTAACTTAAATATTAATTTTGATTTTGTAACTCTTCTATTGAGTTTCTCATAGTGATGATTGATATTTAAGGGATCCACAATGGTAAACCTTAGGAAGTTTTGATTGAACATGCATTTTGATTTCAATTAGAGCTTGAGATGTACTAATGTAAGAAGAATGGAGTGTGTCTTGGGTGGCATGTAAAGTTATGTCCATGGTGGATACTAAGGGGGATGCTGAAATGATTCCAAATAGGAAACTAGAGGTGTCATCAAGGAAGAATCTAGGGAAGGAACTAAAGAGGAATCTAGAGAGGAAATTAAAGGAGAGTCAAGTGATGAAACCAAAGAAGATAAAGGGAAATCCAAGGAGGATTCTATAGGTGTGAGAAAATAGAAATATAGGATATAATCAAAAGAGGAATTTAGGGTCATGAAAAGATAAATCCAAAAAGGAAGCTAGAAAATAATCCAAAGGGGAATGTAGAGGTATGATCAAATCTAAATTGAAAAAAGAATCTGAAGAATTTTCTAGAGGATGTTCTAAAGAAGAATCAAGAGGTGTGTATATGGGAGAATCTAAATGAGGATCTAAAGGTTCCCAAGGGTCACTATAGTCACCTTGAATATTATATGCTACTTAAAGATCAAGAAATCATCATCAATAAGTTTATACTTTAGACATTTTGTCCATTCATATTTATCATAGATAAAAGGTACAAATGAGTATAATTTTTTTTAAGGGGATGAATAATACTATAATATCTAATATTAATATTCATGAGATGTATAATGAATTTAAATACAATGATAAAAACTAACAAGTAATCTAGCAGGTATAAAGGAACTAATGACTAAACATACACTACATGTAAAAATCAAGGTGTAATGGGTAAAATAGGAAAGGGTCTTAAATGATTTTTAGGCTCTAAAATATACTTTCTCATTCATTTATCAATGTCCACCCAATGTTTGAGAACACTAACTATATAGGTAAAACCGTGCTTGTAGCCCACTAACCTAGGATTAAAAGATAAGTTGAAAGTAACTTCCTTGGGTGATACACTCCTATCAGATACACCACACAAAAAAAGATAAAAAGGCTTACTATTAGTGTAAACAAGGAGATCCTATGAATTTATAATATATTTTGAGGTATGAAGAAAATAAATTTTATTTTTAGTTTTGTACTATGGCTATGCGTATTGTAGTAAAAACCCCTCTTGATACAATGTATGCAAACATAACACCACATAGCCTTTCGCAATAATCAATAAGTAGTTTTAAAATTGATAGAACACATTTTATAAAAAAAGAAAAGATAAATAAAAATAAAGATGAAATATTTTTAAATAGTAAAATATAAAAATTCAACCTGAAGTAAAAAAAAAGAGCGTTTGTGTTGTTATCTATCTAAGGTGACAAGACAAAAATTTAGTGACAGATTACTCTAAAGTTAAAAAAGTTGAATCATTATGTTATAGATATGAGGATTGCATTATTTTAGTGATAGGAATTCATATAATTAAACTAAAACCTTAACAAAAAATCAACAAGCGATAAGTAGTGTTTTAACTATAGCAAGTTCACATAAATGTTTACACTGGAATTAATTATGAATTACAATTAACTCTAAATGGAAATGTAAACTATTGAAGTTTGATCTAAGATGATATCTAAAACATAATATTATAAAATATAGAGATATACCAAATTTATAGAATTCATAAATTAAAAAAAAAAGAAACTAGGGTTACAATTAGAGACCTATCTTTACAAATGGTTTATTTTATACTGTATTGACTTTCTAGGAACTATGATAGTCTAAAAATACCAAAAAACATATATGTATTATAAATTATGGCTTATTATCTATTGGGACAAGTTTGTAGGAGGTGGCCACAAGTGCAGTGCATTATTGTCTATCTACTATGCTTTGTCTTATTAGGTTGTTTGTTAGATTTTAAAATATGGGTTTGTTCAATTGTGACTTGTTTATGTGCAGAGCCTGAAATGATGTGTGGAAGACTTGTAATATTAAAACCATAATCTTTCATAAACAAAAAAAAAGAGATCAAATGTAAGGGGGGAATGGGGGAAGTGGGAATGACAAAGATATCCTTAGAAAACCCCTTTTTGATTGAGTGTTGTCTATATATCCCAAAGAGTCTCAAGCCAATATAGTTTTTACTTTAGGAAAGATCATATGAATGTAACTAGTAAATTTGATTATAATGCTTGACAAGGGATGTCCTAAAACTATAATAAACAATATTATACTTGGCCAAAGACTCTAAAATTTTAGTATAATTGTAATAGGAACATTTACTTATAAAATAGATGCTTTTGAAATTACAAATATAAGTGTCTTGTAAGAGAGGGCTAGGTTATTTAAAGTGTGACCCTTGATGTGATTTTATAAAGAAATATTTTGAATATTTTTTATAATCAACCTATCTATATACACAATAAAATCATTAGGAAGTTTTTCATTTTAAAAATATATATTCATTAAAGCATGGTAGATAGGTCTGCACTACTAGATAGGTGCACAATGCACCCCTATCTACCTAACATAGACTTATCCTAAAAGGACAGAGGCTTATAGAATAAGAATGATAGTAAATTATTTGTTAAATATGTATGAATGGGAATGAAAAAGGGAAGTTTGGAACATGTCTTCATAATTGAAATAATTTTAAGGCTTTCTTAGAGATTGTAGGTTATTAGAATGTTGAATTGGTAGAGCAAGGTAAACATGTCAAGGACAAGCATTGCCAAACATTTATTAATTATATTTCGGTGTCTACACATGCAATGTTACACTATTATGACATGTGATGAGATTTTAGTGGTATATATGTATACACATAATATTTTTCACTTTGTCATTTACTAATGCTTTATCTTGTGATGATTTTTTGAGCATCAATCTACCTCACTACATGCCTTAAAGGGTGCATTGGGAAATGGGTGGGTAGGTTATTGGTAATTTGTGAGAAATTTTGATATATATATATATATATCGTGATCATATGAGTCATATAAATAGTATTACTTATTTATAATATCTTTGTGAGTTACCTCCTTCCATCTTATCCTCATTTAATTGTGCCAGTTTCCTTTATATCCTACAACATTAACCATGCTGGTGATTTTTTCCTTCCTATACTATTTTGACCAGTTTGATGAAGTTATGAGATTATGTTTTGATATTTGTATTATATCTACCTGGTTGATATTGTTTTATATCGACAGACTCCTCTCAACTATATCTTCCAGGCCAATAACATTAGCTTACTACTTATGGTTAGTATTACATATTGGATCAACATATATTAGGGTTATATTTCATTCTAACATAATCATATACACTCTATTTGGAGAAGTTGGTGGTCTATAACTTTATATTTAATTTCAATTGCACTTGCACTCCTACCCTAAGTCACATTTGGAGGAGTTGAAACTTGTAGGTGGCCAAACACATCCCTAAATAATCTTTATGTTATTAAGGGAAAAATGAAATGAACTTTTGGTAGCCACTATAATAAAATCATGAAGGGTAGAGATAAACCATTAGATCCTAAAATTTCATAAGGAGTTCTTTAAGCACCCCCTATAGTATTCTCTCCCACTCATGATGAGGAAGAAACGGTGGCAAGTTTTCTTTCATAGTAAAATCTTATTTTAAGAACCAAAAGTTGGTTAGTATAATAAATTTTTTTTTGACTAACATGCCCAATTAATGATCCATATTCATATACACATATATATTGGCACATATATGCATAAATGACCTTCTTCTAGACTCCATCATCCCCTAGAGTTGAAACTTCCTGGTAACCAGATGCATCACTAAAGAGAATCTTCTCCTTCTTAAGGGAAAAATAGAACACACTTTAGGTAGCCATTGTAGGCAAACCATGAGGGGTAAATATGATTATATAAATAATAAAGTTTCATGTGGAAGTAATTTGAATACCCAATATAGGATTGACTCCCAGTCATGATTAGGAAGAAATGGTGACACATTTTATCTTATAGCAAAATCTTAAATTTTTGACTAAGAACTAGTCAGTATAACACTCAATTTTTGACTTGTATGCCCAATTGATGAAATTTTATGTATATGTATCCAAATTGTCATATAAAAATAACAATTTAATTATTACATATTCCATCAACCCCTAAGGTTGAAACATTTAGGTAGTCAGATGCATCCCTGAAGAGAATCTTCTAGTTCTTAAGGGAAAATATGGAATGAACTTTGGGCAGCATTTGTAGGCAAACCACAAGGGGTGGAGATGAAAATTTAGATATTATATTTACATGGGTGGGGGTCCTTTAATTAATATTCATTGGATTTTATCTCACTCATGATGAGGAATAAATAATGACACATTTTATCTCGTATCCAAATATTGTTTTAGATACCAAAACTTGGTTAGTAGAATGCACAAATTTTGACTCATAGGATCAATTAACAAACCATATTTTTAGAAACATATATATGATCATATAAATTTATTAATGGCCTTCATATTCCATCCATTGGCCCATAGATTAAAATCTTGAAACTGGTTGGACGCATTCTTAAAGAGAATCTTCACATTTTTAAGAAGAAAAATGGAATGAATTTGGGCAGGCATTATAGGAAAACCATGAAGGGTAGAGACAACCCATAATATCCTAAAAATTCATGGGGAATCCTTATATCACCTTTATATTATTCTCTCCCACTTATGATGAGGGAGAAATGGTGGCATGCATTGTAGTGAAATCTTACTATATAGACCAAAAGTTGGTTGGTGTAATGCATAACTTTGGAATAATGATCCCAATCGATGAACTATATTTTTGGGAATGTATAGATAGGAATATAAATGAATGAATTAATTTAATATATGCTTCATAATCCTTTGGATTCAAAACTTACAGGTGATGGGATGCATCCCTTAAGAGAATTAGGTAGTTCTTAAGGGGAAAATGGAACAGAGTTTGGGCATGCATTTTAGGCAAACTGAGAGTGGTAGAGATAAACCACCAATACCTATAATTACACATGGAATTAATTTGAATAACACCTATAGGATTCTCTCCCACCCATGACTAGGAATAAATGGTAACACATTTTCGCTCATAGCCAAATCTTATTTTAAGGACCAAAAGTTGGTTAGTAGAACACATAAATTTTGACTTGCATGCATAATTAATGAATCATATTTGAAAACATGTCTGAATGGGTGTATAAACATAGAATAAATTTTTTTCACCCTCCATAAATCCATGGAGTTGAAACATTTCGGCATCTAAATTCATCACTTAAGAGAATATTGCAGTTATTAAGGGAAAAAGGGAGTTAACTTTGGGTGGGTGTTTGAGGAAAATTATAAGGGGTAGAGACAAAATTTTAGCTTATAAAATTATATATGGGAGTCATATAATAAACCCATTTATTATTATACACTCATTATGAGATATAAATGGTGTCACATTATATCTCATAGTAAAATCTTGCTTTAGGGAGAAAAATTTGGTCAATATAATGCGTACCTTTTGACTTATGATCCCAGTCAACAATTAATCTTCTAAGATAAATATGAATGGGATATAAATGCAATAATAGAGTTTTTTAATTATTAACTAGATAAAAAAGTCAAAAATTGTAGGTAGATAGATAAATTTTTGAAGAGAATCTTCTCATTTTTGAGGTGAAAAATGGAACCAAATTTACATAGTCATTACAAGAAAATTATGAATGGTAGAGATGAAACATCATCTCCTAAATTTACAAGCGAGAGTCCCATAATCACCAATATATAATTATATACCACTCATTATGATGAATAAATGGTGACACATTTTCTCCCACAACCAAATCTTACTTTAGGGACTAAAATTTGGTTAGGAAAATGCACAGCTTTTGACTTGTGTTCCCAATTGATGAACTATATTCTCACACACACACACACACACACACACACACACACACACACACACACACACACACACACACACACACACACACACACACACACACACGAATATAAACACAATAATGAAATTGATACACCATATATAATACATTTTATTTGAAACATTTAAGTGGTTGAATGCATCCCTTAAGATAATCTTGTAGTTATTAAAGTGAAAAATGGAACAAACTTTCTACAACTGTTAAAGGAAAATCATAAGGGGTAGAGATGAACTGTTAGTTTATAAAGTTTCACTATGGATTCATATAATCACATAGTATAGGATTATATCCCACTTTTTATGAGTATTAAATTTGGCACATGTTATCTCATAGCTAAATCTTGATCTAGGGACCAAAATTTGGTCAATAAAACACATAAATTTTGACTTCTCACCCAATTGAAGAATAATCTTCCCAAACACATCTTGATAGAAGTATAAATGCATGAATAGCATTCATCCATCCTATATAATAAACCAAATTCAAAACTTGGATGTGGTTGGATGCATCCCTTAAGATATTCTTACAAATGTTAAGGAGAAAAAACATGAACTTTGAGTAGGTGTTGCGGGCAAACCATGAGGGGTAGGGACAAAATATTAGTTGTTATAATCTCATATGGAGGTCATTTAATCACTTATTTTATGATTATATCCCATATAAGACAATGATTAAATGGTTTCATGTTTTTTCTCATAGTTAATTATTCATTTAGAGACCAAAAGTTTATCAATAGAATGCACGTTTGACTTGTGAGCCCAATTAAGGAACTATATTTGTAGAAACATCTATATGGGTGTATAAATGTAAGAATAGTATTTTTACACCCTATTTAATTTCCCAAATTTTAAAATTGTGGGTGAATAAACACATCCCTTAAGATAATCTTGCAATTCTTAAGGGGAAAATGGAAAATAAAATTGGTAGGCATTGTAGGAAAACCATGAGGATAGAGATGAACAATCAGCTCCTCCAATTGCATGGGGGAATATTATGAATACCCATTTTATGATTTTATCCTACTCATGATAAGGATGAAATGACATCACATTTTATCTATTATCCAAATCTTGATTTAAAGAGCAAACATTGGTCATTAGAATGCACAACTTTTAAATCGCAAGTCCAATCGACAAACCATCTTCCTGAAAAAAATTGATCAGTGAATAAATTTAGGAATATAATTTGTCCCCCCTCCATCATCCCCTATATTCAAAACTTGTATGATACCAAACACATCCTTAAAGAGAATCTTACAGTTCATAAGGGAAAAATCAAAATGAAGTTTTGTCAAACATTATGGGTAAACCATGTGGGATAGAGATAAACCATTAACTCCTATAACTATATGGTGGATTAATTTAAGCATCACATAGAGGATTATCTCCCACTCAAAATAAGGAATAAATGATGAAATGTTTTATCTCATAGTGAAATATCTATCTAAAGAGAAAATATTGGTTAGTATAATGTGTAACTTTTGACTGAAGCAACCAATCAATGAAATGTATTTGCAAAAATATTTGTATGGGTGTATAAATACATGAATGGCATTTGTTCTCCCTCTATTATCCCATGGATTCAAAACTTATACATCTATTATAGGTAAATCGTGAGGGGTAGAGACAAACTATCAACCCCTAAATTTATATAATAGAGTCTTATGAGAACCCCCCAAATGGTTCTCTTCTACTCCCAATGAAGAAGAAACAACAACACACTTTCTATCATAGTAAATTATCTCTTTAAGGAACAAAAATTGGTCAGTAGAACTCATAAATTTTGACGTACAAACCCATCGAATGAACTGTATTTATGGAAACATCTAGATGGGTGTATAAACATAAGAATGACATTTTTAACCCTATATTGGCCCTCAAAGTTGAAAATTGTAGGTGGCCAGACACATCCCTTAAGAGAATTTCCTCATTCTTAAGAGGGAAAATAACAAAAACTTTACACAACAGTTTTAGTTAAACCATGATGGGTAGAGACAAAAAATCAACTCCTACAATTTCATGGGATATAAATTTGATATCCTCATAGATTATTATTTTCCACTCTTGATGAGTGAGAAACAAGGAAATATTTCTCTCATAGTGAAATCTTGCTTTATGGAGAAAAAGTTGGTCAGTAGAATGCATAAATTTTGACTTGTGTGCCAAATCGATGAACCATATTTGTGGATAAATGTGGATGGAAATATAAATATAGGAATGGATTTATTAAACCCTCTATAGGCCCCTAAAGTATAAACTTGTAGGTGGTTGGACACGTCCCTAAAGAGAATCTTCATATTCTTAAGGGCAAAACATAATGAAATTTACATAGTTTTTGTTGGTAAATTGTGAGGGGTAGAGACAAACCATCAAATCCTAAAATTTTATGTGAGAGTAATTTAAAAAAAACTTGG
This sequence comes from Torreya grandis, assembly GCA_037957365.1. NCBI lineage: Eukaryota > Viridiplantae > Streptophyta > Pinopsida > Cupressales > Taxaceae > Torreya > Torreya grandis. Next base: position 1,616,650 of record JARHVA010000039.1, on the reverse strand, counting down.
AGGATTATAATCCACTCATAATTAATAATAAATGGTGGCACATTTTCTATCATAGATAAATCTCTCATTAGTGACCAAAATTTGGTTAGTAGAGCACACAATTTTTGAATCACATGACCAACTGATGAAACATCTTCATGTACACATGGAGATGGACATATAAATATAGGAATAGATTTTTTATACCCTATTTAATCCTCATATTTGAAACTTATAGGTGACCAAATGTATCCCTGAACATAATCTTCACATTTTTATCTAATAAAATACAATGAAGTTTGTGCATTAGTTGCAGGGAAACTCTAAGGGGTAGAGATGAACCATTAGCTCATACACTTGCATGGGAGATTCATATGAGCAAACAATATATTATTATTTTTCACTCATTATGAGGAATAAATGTAAACATGTTTTCTCTTGCATCAAAATCTCTCTTTATGGATCAAAAGTTGGTTAATATAACATGTAAATTTTAACTCACATGCCCAATCGACAAACCATATTCATGAACACATATAAATGGATGTAAAAATGTATGAATTGAATTAATATACCCTATTTAAGTCCCCATAGTCAATTTTTTTAGTTATTCATATGCATCCTTGAAGAGAATCTTCTCATTCTTAAGGGAAAAAATAGGACAAACTTTTTGCAAACATTGTAAACAAATTGTGAGTGATAGAGATGAATTGTCAACTCCTATAACTACATGGGGTAGTCATAAAATTAATATAATAGGATAATATTACACTCTTTATGTAATATAAATGGAAACATGTTTTATTTTTCAATGAAATCTTTCTTTAAGGATCAAAAGTTGTTAAATAGAATGCACAACTTTTGACTTGTGTGCCCAATTGGCAAACATTCTTCCTAAACATGTCTAAATGGGTCTATAAATGCATGAATAGAATTTTTACACCCTCTGTCAATCCTAAATTTCAAAAATTTTATGTGGTTGATGCATCCCATAATATAATATTCATGTTTTTAAGGAGAAAGCAGAATGAAGTTTGTGCAGTCATTGCAGGAAAATTGTTAGGGTTACAAATGAATCATCTGCTCCTAAAATTACAAGAGAGATTAATTTAAGAACCCCATGGAATATTTTATTATATTAATGATAAGAAATAAATGGTGGAATTTTTATATTTCAAAAAAATCTTTCTTTAGGGAGTAAAATATGGTTAGTAGAACATATAATTTTTGACTCACATGACCAATTGATGAACAATATTCACAAACATGTCTAGATGGGTCTATAAATGTGGTAATGGCATTTTTACACCATATATCATACAGTATAGTATAAAATTTAATGTTATAAGATGCATATATAAAGATAATATTCTCATTCTTAAGGTAAAAAGTGCAATGAACTTTGTGAAATCATTACAAGCAAGCCGTGAGGGGTAGAGATGAACCATAAGCTCCTAGAATTACATGGTGGAGTGTTATTATCCCCTAAAAATATTCTCTTAAAATTTTAACGAGGAATAAAATTATATAATCAACATGTACTATTTATGTTTCTCTTTGTTTCAAGAAGATAATCTTCTCTATTTACGACAACAACCATGTGAAAGTAGAAGCTCATTTGGTACCAATAACTTACATTAAATGTGTTAGTAATGATTTCAAATAAAAATAAAAACATAATACAAAATAATTATAAATTAAAATACAATAAACTAAATAATTTAATTTTACTAATTTAAAAAGTAACTTGTATTGAATACTAACCTTACCAAGTCAATCCAACATACCTTTAGAATCAACTTAATTTTTTAGTGTTTCAAGAATTATTTCATGCTTAGAATCACAAAATTTTCACAAATATTTGTTGTAAGGTTTTCCATGGAATTTTATAAATTGAATATTTTTAGTGATAACCAAATTTTACTAATGAAGTATCACTATATTCAATTCAAAGTCCTCAAATAACACTTACTTTATTTTTTTATGAAACTATCTACAGATCTAGGTTCCTATAACCACCATGGATATAGTGGGATAAACTAGGTTTTCTCCATTCATAATAATTGTGGTTAATTTTTATTTTACCTCTATATAATGAGACAAGTAGTAGTTCAATCCATAATCATTGTCCTCAAAAACTTGACATGTATTTAAAGCGTAATCAATTTTTAAAGACATGTAGGAAAAAAGTAAAATATCACTAATGTTTAAGGCTAAATTTATATGATAAATAAATTTTACCTAGTTGCACAAGATTTGAAATGTGCTCAAAGTCAATGGTTGACTTTATTTCATGATTTCCTAGTGGTTGGAATGAATGGCTAGTGTCCAAAGGCCTTATGGGTTTAAAATGCCATTTTTCAACCCATTATTTTTACTCACATTCATTCTAATCAAATTCTATATATCTTGAACAAAAGTACATCATATCCTTAGTATAAATGGTCTATGAACTAGAATTTGAGCTTTAAATTGAGTTGAAATCATTTGATCTAGGTATTTTATTGCAATCTTCATACATTGACTTATTTTATTCCTCCATTAACCAAAATAATATTCACACAAGAGAATATTCATATGATCCATGAGAAATTATTTCATTACACTAAGCCACAGAACTTGCAACATCAATAAAATCAACTCCATCCTTGCAATTCTCTTGCTATTTTTTAATGGCTCTTTTTATAGATACACCTATGCCATCAAGTTACCATTTTCCATGTCTAACCTCAAAAGAACTACAAGAATGTTGTACCCCACTATTCTTATGCATCCTAACTAACTAGTAAAACATTTGACAGTTCTTAATTATGATACATAATTGTCTGACCAAATGTAGTGTGTATTGAACATGATTTCCCTTACATTTTTATTTGTATAAAATATCTCAAAAAGACCTTGGAAAATCTTTAGAGAATGCAAATTTTTAGCGCTAGGTAAAAGTGCTACTCACTTAAAACTTTTCTATTGTTATCTGAGCTATCAAGTGCATGTATAAATATTATATACATAAAAATTCTAGTTTAAATTTATTTATAGTATTGGGATTGAAACTCATTTTATGGTTTTAGTATGTAGTTAATAACACAACTAAAATAATGGCCTCAAGTGGGAAGTTGTTTTTGCAAAACTTGAATTGATTATTTAAGCATTGCTATTGGCATGTGTCTTACATATTAGTAGATAATATTCTTCTCAAATTCAAACATGAAATCAAATACAAATACTTAGGTTGTAACCATATCACATCTTGATGACTATTTTCCATCTTTTAATACAGATTTGTATTCCTTAAAATCACCTATTTACTTTCCAAATTCAATTGAAATTTATTTGTGTATATATTTAATTAAACGTGGCAAACCACCACAAATGTTACATATTCTATGTTAAAAAAATCATTAATACTCACATTATTTATATAACATGATGTTTTTGTAACAGTGTGCATGTTCACTTTGGATAAGTGAGTTTGAGAGTTTATAGGGATGTTTGTTAATTTGACACTTATTAAATAGGATATTATCAAGTTATGCATCATATTCGTAAATGATAATAAAGTAAGTACTTTTGTGTGTTATATCTTGTCTAAACTCTTATCAAATTTATCATTTGGTATCATAACAATGAGTGAGAGACAATCTGTGATGGAGGAAAAAATTAAAAAAGGGCATCACCATAGCTTATATTACTACCCTTTTTAGATGAAATAATAGTTCTATTAAGATTTTATATAATAGCTAGATTTGATCCTAAGAATTATTTTTTTATTTTTAAGGCAGTCTTTGTGAAAATAAATGTGCTTTCTACCACCATAACATCCTTGCAGGTATGTCATATGCATTAAATCAGATTCATGTAGCTTCGTCATCCTTTTTCTTAAGAATTTGATTTTTTTGGACTACTACATCTTTGTTGAGGTTCGAACTTTGGACGTTCACTCCATGTGCTTTGTAAATCAAACAATAATCATAGGTGTTAATTTGTTTATGTATTTCATATTGTGTTTTTGATTGTTCAATCAGCTTGGTCATTAGGGTTAGGTTGAATGTTGTTTTGTGATTTGATGCTTGATGTTTAAAGTTATTAGGAGTTTATTAGTTTATTTCTTTATTATTAGGTTATTATTAGTTTGTTCATTAATATGTTAAATGTTTTGTCATTAGTACATAAAAATAAACTCATCACTGATTTTTATTTGTGTAGTTTATTTTGGTTTGTTTTGTATGTAGTTTTAGCTATATTATTTATTAGTTATTGTTTTTAACTATTTAAATTTTACATAATAATTGTGTAAAATTTTATAATAAAGTTATTGTGTCCAGTATCATGTAAGTTTAGTTTTTCCCTATCAATGTTTTTATTATAATAAGTATTCAAAATAATTATGTGCAAAATTTTTAATTAATGTTTCAGATGACGCTCTATGAACTATAATCAAGATGAGAGAACAAAATAATAATTTTATAAACTTGGATTTTTATTTAAAGAAATTTAGCATTGAGGTGTTGTGATGTCGAGTAGGTGGGAGAATAAAAATGATGCAAATTCATAAACTTTGGTAATATGATGTTAAAAAATAAATTATTTTGAATAACTTAGAAGAGATTGCCTTCAAGCATGAAAGTAATACATTTTTAACAAATTCTAAAAATGTAAAATGATTAAATTTAAAAGTTTTAAAACAATATATTTTTTAAATTTTTTATGGTACCATTGAAAAGGATGTTGAAAAAAATTGATTTTAAATTTGATAATGAGGTAGACCAACTAGTAAAATTGTTGGAGATAAAAAAAGATTATTAAATGAAAAAACATATGAAAAGTGTAACGATAAAGAAAAATATGATATTAAGAGAGACAAAACATGGAGGAAAAGAAAAATAAACCAATAAGGGACAAGATTTGAAAAAACTTAAGACCAACAACGCCCTTAATTAAAGGGGAACTATTGAGAAAATAAAAGGGACAAGAAATATTAGAAACATTCAATGTTTTTTAATTAAATGTATGATTAGATCCCAATGTTGGTTTAAATCTAGTCCACCATCCTTATTCATGTTGTTATCATACTTACAAATTTATATGGCCTCTCTTACGTGTCGTTTGAAGAAGTGGTTCTCTATGGCCAGAACTTTGTTGTTTTTAATGCAAATATGATGATGGGTTTTGATAGAATGTTGTGCTAAAGCTGACTTCACTCTTTATTTGTTTATATCTCTCACATATTCATTGACCCTCATGTTGATGGAATGACTTATTTCCCCAGAATATGAAAAACTACATGAGCAATCAATTTTGTACACTCCACTTGTAAGAGTTGCTTCTAAATTATCTTTATATGATTTAACCAACCTTCTAAGTCTTTTGTGTGATATAAAAGTACAAGGAATGTTCTTACTTTTTAGAATTTTGGTAGTTTTATTATAAATTCCCTCGATGTACAGGAGGTAAGTAGTAGGTCTATTAAGATTGTCCATCATACTTATAGGTATCACAAGTGCATTCTTAGTTGACTTTAAGGCTCTAGTTATCTATTTCCATCTATAATCATCCATATTCAAAACTTGATTTCATATTCTAAATGATCATCATCACAAATCTGTAGAGTTCTCATGGCAAGAGTTTTAAGTACCCCTACTTTTTGAAAAGATGGTTTGAGTTTGTGTATTGATAGAAATTCATGTGGGTCAACTTTTTATAAATCTATTAGGAAAATGACCCATCAGATTTTTGGGAGAGGAGGATGTCTAGAAAGGGAAGTTTACCTTCTAATTCTAATTTCTTTGTGAACTTGATGCTACCAATAATTGTATTTAATTCATTTATAAACTTCACGGTACCTAGTGATTCCAATTCCTTTGTGAACTAGTGATAAGTCTATGTGAAATTGAAGATGAAAAAATGTGTGTTCCTATTCATATTTAAATTCACATTCATGGTCAACGGTTTATGTGTTCCCAAATGAATGGTTCATAAGAGGTCAATGGGTTCCCTCTTTATCCTCATTAAGTGTGTGTATCCATATGTTATAATGTTAGTTTTGAGGGAGCAAGGGGGGAGTGAAGGATGCTAGGGAAATTATTAGTACTCACATTATTTGTGTAAGGATATGCATTTTGTAATGATGTGCATGTTTGCTTTGTATAAGTGAGTAGGAGATTTTACAAGGATGTTTGTTATTTTGTGATATGATTTGACTCCTATTATATAGGATATTATCTTCTATATATTGTATTTAGAAATAATAGCAAAGTAAGTACATATTTTGTGTAATATCTTGTCTAAACTTTGACCAAATTTATCATTCCATCTAAACATTCTTTGGTAAAAATTTTATCCTTCAAGTCATTGACACAAAAGATATGAGATTAACTCTATTGAAGTTTTAGGTGGAGAAACCAACATACATTCTTGCATAATATCGCCAGTATGTAAAGTATAATGTATATGATGAAAAATATCAAAATGCATAGAAAATTCAATATGGATCCTACAACATGTGGTGCATGTTTGGTTGATTTTAATGTAGAAAGGCTTGCACATCTCAAATGCTCTTTGGCTAATTATCAATTACCCATTAAGTTTTTTAATAAATATTTTATAAAATTCTGTTTGAGTCATGTCCAAGAAATGTTTTGCATGTGGATCATGATTTTTTGAACATTTTCTTCTTTTAAAACAATGTTTTATATTATGTGAGACCCTTGTGTTGTTATGCCAATTTTTTTGAATCAAATGTCTTGTTCCTTCAACTAATATCTTATCTTTTCTTGGTAGTTTACCACTAAATGCCAAAAATCTATGAGTAAAGGGTCAATGAGTCTTGTTCTTATTTTTACTATTTCAATTAGAGTTTTTAATTCAAGTTTAGGGTTGAACTTGTTTGACTAAGAAATCAGCCTCTGGATGTTAACTTACTTACTATAAACTTTGTTATTGCTCTTCTTGCCATATTAATATCTTTTCTTTGAGTTTTATTACATATTGCATGAAATTTATTACCTATATTCCTTACTATTGCATTATTTCTTCCCTTTGGATTACTTGTTCTTAACATTAAATTATGCATCACAAGGTTCATTTTTTGTATTTTCATTAATCGAAAAAATAGTTGACATCATCTTGTATGGATTTTCTTCTCAAATGTGTTGTCTTATACAAGTTAAACATGCTATTTAACTAATTTTGTTGACATTTTATCTTGCATAGGTTCTAATATCTTCTCATCTATTTAAATAAAACACATTGGTGTTCATTAGATTATCTTTGGATGTGTGGGTGTAGGAGCCACATTATTTATTAAATTTAATGGTGTTATCACTTCAACCATAGAAGGTATATTCAAGTATTTGCTAACATTAGACTCTACAGGAAAAGTAAATTTATCTTCATTAGGAGAGAGATCAATTGGGGTCATTACATGATGTTCATTGTCATCATGATAAAAAACTTCATTATGGATGTATGTTTCATTATATTGTATTTCATCACTCAATACAAATTTATTAGTTACATGTTCTACATATTGAGTTTCATCATTCAATAAGGATTGATTAACTCTTATCTCATTTGAAGACTTATATAAATTAAATCACATGGAATGGGCATGTTATTTAAAATAGAAATATTACTTGGTGTGGAAGAAGTACCTCCACCTTGTTTAGAAGATCTTATGGATGCTCTCCTATCCACTTGTCTTTTTCTCTCTTGACTTCATTTTTTTTAATTTTTCAATGCCTTAATCGATGTTTTTTAGGGATTAAATGACCCCATGATCTACATTTATGATTTTAAGTCCAAATAGGATAAAAATTTTAAAAAAATGATGATTTTATATTAATTGAGAAAATTTAAATGAATAATTTTCGTACTCTCAACTGCAAAAAACCAATTCAAAATTTATAAAATGTGAAATGATAAAATAAAATCCATAGACATGAGAGTTTGTATAGAATTTTTGAGTGACTGAAATGGACATGCACCATTTTAAGTATCATGCACACTCTTCGAAGTAGTGGATTTCAATGTAATTATGTATTTAATTAAAATTTTCACTTCTAAAAAGGTTGCACACCCTTTAAACAAGGGCATCCACATTTTAGAAAAAGGTGTATGTCTTATTTAAGAATGTTACTTTGATATTTTTGAGTTTCCCTCCAAAATTAAATTGATGTTAGGCTTGGGGGATCTAAACCTACTCTAGAATAGTGCATAGATTAACCACCATGACTTTCATTAAATTTATATGTTTTTTTTATCTTCACAAACACATTTGAGTAATCTAATTTAATTATTTAAAAAAAAAATATAAGTTTGTAGGCAAGAGAGTGTAGTTTCTGAATATATAATTTTTTCAATGTTAAATAATTATTTATAATTATTTTTTAATTTCTACTTATCATACCTTGTTATGGTTCATGTATATATCAATACAAATAGTTTAATAAAAAATTTGCAATTGAGATTTTTTTTATAAAACTTATATCTCAATAGTCAAAAAGTCATTAGTTATGCTTTGAATATATATATATATATATATATATATATATATATATATATATATATATATATATATATATATATATATAGATTTTTTTTATAAAACTTATATCTCAATAGTCAAAAAGTCATTAGTTATGCTTTGAATATATATATATATATATATATATATATATATATATATATATATATATATATATATATATATATATATATATATATATATATATGAAGTTAAGGTCCTAAAGTTGTGTTCGTACACTTACAGTATCAAATTTTTGACTTTCTTGACTTGTAAAATTATTTAAAAACCATATATATTTTTAGAAAAAAAATTAATACACACACACACACACACACACATGTATATGTATACATTTTTTAGAGTAAAAAAATAAATTTTTGTATGAAATTGTAGATAGGGATAGAAGGAATGTTGAAGATTGTTGATAATTTAAAAATATATATATATATATAAGGTTTTTAACTAATTTTACAAGTCAAGAAAGTTAAAATTTTGAAACTGTAAGTGTACGAACACAACTTTAGGACTTTAACTTCATTATGTGTGTGTGTGAGTGTGTGTGTGTGTATGTATGTATATGTATGTATACATACATACATACATACATACATACATACATACATATATATATATGTATATATATGTATGTATATATATATATATATATATATATATATATATATATATATATATATATATATATATATATATATATATATATATATATATATATGGTTATTCTCAAGCATCTTAGTTAGTTGGTCAATCTTAGTTGGTTAGTTGGTTAATATTTTTTAGGCTTAGAATTGGAAGAAGATGTCTCATGGTTGGATTTTTAGGTGGGAGGATTTGCATCCTTCTCTTGATCCTTTTAGTTTTTTTTTTCTCTTTATTATTTGAAGCCTTTTATTTCTTAGAAAAAAGTGTAAGAGATTTTGAGGACTTCATTGTGCCCATATATATCAACTTATCAAGTTGGAAATAAAGGTATCTAAATAAGGCATCTTCCATGTAGCTCCAAGAGAACTTTTTATGGCATGGAAAGTGGACACAAACACAAAATAGTCTAGACCCATTTTGGAGAGTATAAATAGAACAAGTTGATCATATTTCTTATTTATTCCACATTATTTTTACTAAAATCTCAAATATTTAAACTTAGTGAAGAATTATTTACTGTATTAAAGTCACTCAAGCTCAAATTGATGAGCTCATTCTTTAGTTCATGACCTCTCATCACATATTGCTTCCCAAAGAGTTTTTCTAATGTGGTCCATAGTTCATTTGGTGTTTTATCAGATTCAATGTGAAAACATAAGTTAGGAGATATGGATAAACTAAGATAGACATGTGCTTGATCACATCTATTAAACTATTTATTTTCTCTATATCTATTACAGCTTCCATTTACTAATTCATAGTAATTTTATAGAATCCTTGTTTTCTTAGAGCAAGTAGCATGTTGATTTTATATTCGTGATAATTGAATGCCATAAGATGAGGAAACAACCAAAAATTTTACATGATGTAAGAATAGAGGTTGATGCACAAAGTAAAGAAGAAAATAAAAGTACACAAAACCATACAGTACCCCCTTAGAACTATTAGAGTGACCCCCCCCCCCCCCCCCCCTTAAATTTTAAATACAAACACGCTTGTATATACATCAAGCACAACCAAAAATGCATCTTGAGAAAATGTAAGTATGAAGGAACTAGAGGGATGTTAGACTCAGTTGATAATACATCTAAGAGTGTATAACAATTGGTTTCAAGAGAGCTCAAAAATATAACCAATGCATAGAGCACAAAAAATAAGCACTTTTGAAGAATATGACACTCAAATACAAGGTATGATCAAAAGTTATATGCATTTGAAAATATGATCACATGAAAACTTTGGTTTGAATGGTGGTGGAAAAAATTTGATCATCTTCTCCAAAAAAAAATTTTATATATCAACTTTTAAAATAAAAAATTAAGTCTCTCTTGAGAAAAAGTTAAGTATTTTTGGGTTAGAAGTGACCATGGGCTTGATTTACATATGACCAGGGGTTAAGGGTTAAGTTGGGGGCTTACCTCATATAACCACACCATATGACTAGGGGGTTAAGGATTATTATGGGTGATTTCCCCCTCCCACTTTTGATTAATGTGATTGATGTGGGAGTGACATCATCCTAAAAATGCACCAATTTTAAAATGAAGCGTCACAAAAAATAATGTTAAATTTGATGGATGCACACATGTAATAGGGTGTATAATAAGGTTTTAGAACTTATAGGTGTTCTTCTATAAGTGGTGGATTCTGATAGGTCTGCTAGCAAGGTCAGTGGAACCCATCAGGAGTGCATGCATGAGGGTTAGAAGTTGGTAGTAGTGGTGGTAGGGTGGTCAAAACCTAAAGGGTGTGTTGAAAGGGTGGTCAAAACCTAGAAAAGGTGTGAGAAATATGTCATAACTTGGTGGTGGTGTAGGGAGGGGTTTCAAGACTTGATATCATGTAATCAAGCATTATAGGGCCTGATGGTTATGTAAGCATGGATAGTGAAACTTGATGGTCATGCAAGTAGGGGTCATGGGACCTGATAAAGGTGATGACAAGGGGTTCGAATCCTAGTGGTAGTGTAGGCAAGGGTCATGAGACTCAATGATCATAAAATTAGGGATTGTGGGACTTGGCAATCATACAAGCATGGGGTGTAGAATCCATGATATTCTCAAGGAAAGGTGAAAATTTTCCAAACTGCCAAATTTTCCTACTGGGTTTAGAAAACCCACTAAATTTAGAAAAATCCTAGATCTATAAGTTTGGTGTAGCCTCCAAAAAATATATAAATAACCCAATTGATAACTTAGAAAACTTAAAAAAACCTAAAAATATGTTCTTGATTTGAGATCTTTATAGTATGAAAATACATGAAATCTCTAAAAATGCCTTGAAACCCTCCAAAAATGGCCAAAAATCACTATCATAGATGTAGGTCAAGTGTACAATTGATCTTAGGGTTTTGATGCCTTACGGATTTGACGGTGCTATTTTTTTATGATAGGAGATTCTAGTTATATAGTTCACACAAATTTTCACTAAATCTTACCAAACCTATGAAAACCAAAAAATCAAAAACTACTAGGAATGCATGCATGTAAAAGATCTCTCTAAGGATTTTGGAATGGAAAAATGGTCATTAGATCAGAGCTCTAATACCATATCAAATTGCTCTAGGATCTTTGAACATCATAGATCACATGAAAACCCTAGGATATGAGAGATCAAGAATGCAGAGTAAAAATGAGATTCATTAATGTTCATTAGGAATTGGCCAAAGTGTATAAAGGAGGTACATTATATAGTGAGATATTAGATCACCATAAATGTAAAAACTCAACTCACAATTAGAAAACACATTAAGTGTGTGTTCCCCTAATGACCTCAACAACCCTAAGCAAGCTGAGTAGCAATCATGTAGGTAAAACCAAGAAGCAAGAAAAAGCCTACAATAACAATAACCAACCAATAATGGTTCCCAACTCGAGTCCCATTAGTTTTTTATGATGGAAACAACACACAAATATAAATATATAAAAATTTAGACAAAATAAAGTGCAATGAAATATCAATGGATCAAAATCATATGAACCTATGGGTAAGGGTGATTCAAGTAACTTCTACCAAGGCTATGGATGCTTGACTAAGAGTAAAATAAGGCTTCGATTAGAATCAAAGTTATCTCTATTGAGGCTATAAACACCTAGATGTAAGTAGATAAATATTTAAGCTTCCTGATTGCTATTGAATTAAAAAGTGTCAAAATAAAACTTATATTTTATGTTCATTGATCTGATAAAATCCCCACTCTATTTTGATATGAATAATGAGCCTATACATCTATCTAGGAGACACATATATAGCAGATAGATTGTCAAGCCAATCTGAAATCATAGATCATCCCCCTCTATATATATGGCATGGTGACAAGGGGTAAATGAATTTCACACATTCACACATAGATCTTGTGGAATGAGAATGACTAGTATGTTACATGGAAAAGTAAAAGTCTCTTTCATTTATCTGATTTATTTGTTCTTTTCATGTAGGGTCTATAATTTTTATGAAGTATGTTACTAAAATTTCTAGATTCTCAAATAATCATGAAAAGTTCCCTATGAGTCACTATTTATTGTTGTTCAACACCCCCCGCCCCCCCCCCCCCCCCCCCCCCCCCCCCATTTTTAGATTTTTAAATAGGGACCCATGAATGTGTCAAATTATTTTTTGACCAATTCTATAAACCTCAAAAGACCCTAATAATGTGCTTCTATATTATATGTTAAGGGTTGGTCATGTTTTAGTTTCATGGAATCATGTATTTGACATTGATGTATTAATTAACATGTCCACATTGATCCATATTTGATGTTTATGTAATGTCATTTTCCTTATGTTAGATCAAAAGCTTAGATTGCTATATATATCTATGATATGTTTTCTTAATGTATTCTTTGAATTCTTAAGACTGTAATTCTACTTTTGACCTCCATTATGTTTTAGTTGAATCCATGTAACACCATACTTTTCAAATAATAGATCAAATATTATGCACATATATTAGCCTTTATGATCTTGATTCATGCCTCAAATGTTTTATATGTTGATTTTGCACTAATATATTAATCCCATTTCAATTTGTGCTTTATTTATGAACTATAAATGACTTCTTAGATGTCAATTTTATTGTAGAATCTACAGTCTTACAAGCCCTAAGATCAACTATTGACCATTCATGTGGCTCAATCACATCATCTACAATCACTCGATGTTCATAAAAGTTTATAATCCAAATAAGTTTCTCAAGCTCCATGGACCATCCATGTGTATTAATCCTAGTGACTCAAAGCTTCATGGAAAAAAATCATGGTTTAAGTCTCTAGAATGATCTAAAACCTATTCACTATCCACGTGATAACATATCATCAACATAGGAACTTGTGAAGGGAAATACATAGTCAATAGCCTAAGTGGCTTGATATCCAAGATCTCTCCACTTGTCATCATATCAGAGAAGATATTCATATAATAAACCAAAGAGTTGATTGTCCAAGTAAAATAGAGTATATAGTCAAAGTTTTCAATGTCCTATGTATGAGAAATTACTATGTTTCCATCATAATGAGTAGAGCAAGTAGAGGGAAAGCAAGGTGTGTCAAAAATCAACCAATCATCAAATGACACATGTCCCATTATTAGACCTTGATGGTATAATATGACCAATCAGATTTTACCACATGTCATCTAGTCAATAGATGCCATATATCTATGTCAAAAGTCTTAAATAGTCAGGTTTATCAACATCAAATTTTTTAGGTATAAAATTATTTTAAGTCCTGAGATTACATGTGGTTACATGTCAGTGACTTGAATTCATGGTCAAAATCATAATGGTGATCAAATATTCTGAAGTCTTAAATGTCATTGACCATCCACATGATAGTCATCCAGTGACTCATAACCTTAGAGCCCCAAATATAATAGGCCAAATGCCTTAAAGCCCATATATTTATCTTATATAAAGAAAAATATGTAAATATCCCCAATGAATGTAATTTTAAAACTTGTCATCATCACAAGGAAGGAAATATACAATTCACTCACCATGTTTATGTGGCATGAAAGAACATAATTTCACCACACATCATCATTTGGGAGAAATGACATATCCTAAAGGAACTTGAATTGATGATAGAGGTCACCATCCTATACAAATCATAAACAAGACTAAAATTTAAGGTTGTGGCCACATCAAAATACATGATAAAATTAGAATATAGAGGGAAAACATAGAAAACTAATGGAAATGGAAATGGCATTCAAAAATAAATTTAATAATTATAGAATTTGAAGCCATGGACAAAGTCAATTAGACAATTTAAATGAATAATAAGGGAAAATTTGGCAAATTCAAATGAATAATTCAAATTTAGACTTGGAGCCAAGATATTTAAAATAATTATAAACATGTGGATTAAGACTATCGACATAACTAATACATCTTGTGACTAATAATGAATTATAATTTCTACCATTCAACTTGCAAGAGAACAAAGTCAAGTAGACTTGAACAAAATTGTAACCATGGTCTAAAATCAAGCTCAAAGCTTAAAAATAAGTTAAATTTCTAATTTAGATTCTAACAAAATTGTAACAAGATTTTAAATTTGAAATCAACTTGGAGGATGAGGTGACCCCTTCCCCAGGTCTTTATAAACCCACAATTTTAAATTATAAAAGGAGAGGTGAATTAAGTGTTCAATATAATGGAGGACACTTTTGGAGTGTTTTGTAATTTGGTGTTTGTATGTGTTTTCTTTTCCAATTATTTGCTTAAGCATTAAGGATGTCAATGTTTTTGGTAACTTGGTTATTTAATATGTGAAAAAGCTATGTTGGATTGCTTGCTCTGTTTTTGATTTAGGTTGATTATAAAGTGAGAATTATCTATTCTTGATTACTAATATATTTGAAAATTTACAGTAGGTCAACTAAGTTAATTTCATGAATGGTGTATAAGTGTATTTGATATAGCTTTCTAGTATTATGCAACAACAGATCTAGATGATCTTTATTTTCTTGGTTATAATCTCCCACATATAGATATGCAATAGTAATTATGGTGGCAACAAACTTTAGCCAATATCTTTGAGTTTACTATATCCTTTATTCTCAAACTCTTTATCGTGTCTATTTGTTTTAAATGCTACAACAAGTTACATTAGGCATTATTTTTTTCACTTGTATCTTTTATGAAAGAAACTTGAGAGTTTTCTTAGTTCTTGTAACATATCCTTCTTTCTTTCCCTACCTTTCCCTCCTTTTATGTTTTTTTTTGGTCTTTCCCACTCTATATTAGTGATCATCTAGAAATTTCAAGTAAGTTTCTTGTTTATTTTAGTTCCATTCCTCCATTCTCACATGTGGTAAACAACCTATGATGTAATGCTATTCCACTAAGTGGTTATTTATAAAACTAAATACCCCTTCAACTCATGCCTTGGAATGAATATAATTCATGGATCCTAAAATGTTAGAGGGTTTATGAGAGTGAATCTAATTCATCAATCCTAAAATGTTAGAGGCTACCTCATAAACCCTATGGTGTGTTTAAAATCCTCATCAATAGCTTGGAGGAAGTAGATGTCTTGTGAGCATTCCAATACTTGCTCATGAATTAATAGAAAACCCTAAGAATTTATGTCCTAGGTATGTTCATGGTGGGGTAATAATAGTAGAGGAACATATCCAAACATTTAAAGATGATTTAATCTAACTTTAGGTTCAGCATGAGGATGTTATTTAATGATTGTTCCCATACACCTTAGATGAATCAACTTATGGTTGGTATTTAGGTCTCCTAGATGGATCCATCACCTCTTTAGCCAACCTTGAGATAGTGTTTATTATCCATTTTAGGAAATATATAGACCCTGTTATATTATACAATCAATTTTCAATTGAGCATAAGGAACCAAATGAGCCCATGAGTATGTTAAATATTTTTTTCCATAAATTATATAAAAATTTGAAATATACCTTTACACAAATAGAGTTAGATGCCATTCAGACATATATTAGAGCTCTAGATCCAATAAATTCTATGTTTTTTATGATAACTCCAGTAGCACTCACATATTTATCTTTAGATTACAACAAAGTTATTAGTATTGAGCAAGAGATTGTACCCCAAGGGTATGGTGATTTCCCTCTAGCCTCATTAGGATAACCATGTGCCTATAATAAAATTACTATGATTAACTATGCCCTTATACAAAATACTCCTCTAATAAATCCAATCCCAAAGGCTATGTATTTAAGTCATAACCTAGTTTATAATCTATTTCCCCTGAATCACATGCCTAATAATCAGTCCTATCTGCCTCTAAATCATGTATTATCACAACCTAAAAATCAACAACTCATTCATGTTGTTTATAACAATTATTATACCATGCCTAATTCAAATAGTTATGTTGCTCCTAATCACAACTAGTAGACTATCCAATCATTTCTCAAAAATTAAGCACCTACTAGCAATGCCCATAAGTAAGTGTATCCTATTGTATCTATGTTTTTAAATACTTATGCACCTTTGGTTAACCCACCACCACAAGTAAAAAACATCCAAAGTACTATTGTGAACCTAGAGGTAGCCAATTTATAATAGATGGTCTAGAGATTGACCAATGACATGGTTAACTTACAGAGGCATGTGATTTAAAAAACTAATCAAACAAAAAATAACCCACCCCAAAATTAGAACTATGAATTTTAGATGACCAATAAGAAGTATAACACTAGGCCTAACAATGTGAATGTGTTTAGTCCTCTTGACAACACAAATCATAGTAACAATAATACTTCAAACTCAGTGAATATGTTTGATCTAGCCTTGCCCACTTGGTGAAAGATTCATAACATAACTGATCATGTTGAAATAGATGATTTCGAGTTCATGATGGGTTCAAACATAATCCAAAAAGATATGGATAACCCTGAGATAGTACTTATACATGATATTAACCCAATTCAAAGTGGAGAGAATATGGATACTACTTTAGCCTTAGAACTTGTGAGTTTCCATTTGAGAGTGACAATGAGCCTAAGGGTAACTTAGAGGAAGTCCATGCATTTAAACAATTTCAAAGAGGAAACAACTATCAGTTAAAGAGTAAGTCATGAAATCCTTTGACTACATATACTCCTCTGAACAACATTCAAGTTCTTCCTAATGGAAAATTAAGTAATATCCATTTACACCCAAAGGGCATACCACATCCTATCAACAAAGGAATACTACTACACACCTACAAGCTAGCAAACCAATGGAACAAAATAAACTAAAATACAACATTATTGAAGACCTAAAAAAAATTAAGGCCAATATAACAAAGTTTGATTTGCTCAAGATGTCTAGCCAAAAAGACTTTTTATAATAGTTATCTAACCATAAGGGGAATGAAACTAATAACACAACCAATTATCATGTTTCTATTTATAAAGAGAATATTGAAACTCCTCCTTTTCTATTAAAAGTTATTTTTTTTGTAAAAAACTTACATAATTATTTGGTGGATTCAGTGTTTCAAGCAATGTGATGCCTTATGCAATTTTCCAGTAGCTTGTTTCAAATCTTGTAAAGTCATATTAAAGGTTTTTCAAATGGATAAGTCAAAGGTCATGGTGGTTAATGAAATCAATCACATTCATATGAAGTTATCTTTTGATCCAAGGGTGTAATAGTTCATTGACATCTAAGTGGTGGATATTCTTTAGGCATATGGAATGTGTCTAAGTAGAGATTGGTCTAGGATTCTAAATGGATATATGGTGACATATTTATCTCAAATATGGATTCCATGGATAGGCATGCTCAATAAAATTATAATTAAGAGAGAACTAAAGATAATTGACATGATCACATAGGACAAAAAGATAAATGAGATCATTTTTTAGGAGTCTAAACTTGGAGTTTGCATGCTTGTAAAATTAATAGAAACATATGGTTAATTCTCCATAAACTTGATAAATATACAAAATAAATGCTAAGTTGAATAAATTGATCATACCGATGAAGAAGATGCCCTTTGTGCACTTAAAGTGATTTCAGTTCGTGCAAAATTGCCTTAGCATGTGAGATTATGAAAAATGGTTGTCCAAGTAAGAATAAAGACTTTAAAGGCCTAAAGTCAAAGAATAATGCCATTCTAAATATCTCAATGCCTACCTATGCTATTGATGATCATATTAAAAGGTCATTATTAGTTGAAGAGAAAATAATATCCATGTTAAAGGTTTGGGAAAGGAACAAAGAAGTAAACATAATAAAAACATATACATCTCAGAGTTTATTATGTAGAGCTAAAGATCACATATGGACCCTAAAGTTTGATGGATCCAAATCAGAGAGTGGGTGTGGTGTTAGGATCAAACTCATCAACCCATGATGAAATTCATACTTGGCAACCTTCCAACTATGATTTGAAATTTGTATAATGTGTCCATGTATAAAGCATTTGTTCATGGCCTCCAATTTCATATAATAAAGATAATTGAGAATCTCAATGTGATTGGATATTTAGAACTTGTGATCAAGTTAGAATCAATTATGCTTATAATTATAATCATATTTATAAATACCATAGCAAGATGTGGAATTTAATGGAATATTTTGATGAATTCAATGTATAGACATTACTTAGAAGAATAAATTACATTATGATGCATTGGTAATAGCTACAAACACTTTAAAACCAATTGTTAGTCTCTAATCCTTATATTCTGGGAAACATAAAGAATGCCCAAGTATTAAATGTTCAATCAAAACATCCTCTATTTCATCACCAACACTAATATATTCAAATCTTAGATTATTGATGAAGATGATAAAGTGGAGTTCAAACTAGATGAATACAGAGTAATCCATTTGAAAACCAACAATATACCAAAGGGCATGGTCTCACTAAATATACTATTTGATATGTATTATCAAGATGAAAAGGAAACAATAATCATTGACAAAGGAATGCCAAGTTAGCATTGTAATCTATGTAATGAAAATGAGCCAAAAAATGTGTTCTTACGCATAACATGTACCGAGAAGGTGAAACAATAATTTGAACAAGCTCTAAAAGACTTCAGAGATGTAATTGAATGGAGATATGAGTACTTGAAGGTGTTCAAAACCTCTATTATCACTCAAAATTTTCCTCTCAAAACCAAATTCAATCCATTTCATCAAAGGCAAAGTCCAGCCAATCCATTACTAGAACCTCTAATATTTAAATAAGTGCAGAAGCTACTTTCAGTAAAGATCATATTTCTTGTTAGGCACTTCACTTGGGTGGCTAATTTGGTGCCCATTCAAAATAATAATGGGGATATATGACTTTGAGTGGAATTTATGAACCTAAAAAAGGTTTCATAGAAGGATAACTACCCACTACCTTAAATAGATGAAGTATTATAGATAGTAAATAACTCCCAAATGATGTGTTTCCTAGATGGTTATTCAAGAAATATTTAGGTGATGGTACATTATGAATATAGAATCAAGATAATATTCAAAACTAAATGGGGCACATTAACATATAATAAGATGAAACTTGGCTTGATCAATGTGGATACCACTTTCTAGAATTCCATGGACATTGCATTCAAAGACCTCATTGGAAAATGCACTATCATCTACATGGATGACTTGACTATTTTTTCTAAGAGTTGAGCAGACAATGTGAAGGATTTGAGGATAATGTTTTATAGGTTTAGAGAGTGTGACATCTCTTTGAACCTAAATAAATGCATATTTGGGTTGACTAAAGGAAAATTATTGGGTCATATTATCTCTAAATGTGGTATTTCCATAGACCTTGAGAGAGATGAATCAAATTTGAAGATTTGTTTGACTGATAGTAAGAAGGATATGAATTCATTCTTTGGCAAGATCAAATCCATGAGGAAGTTCATCTCAAGATTTGTAGAGATAGTCTGACCATTGAAAAACATGATCAATAAGGACACCAAAATTGAATGGACCCCTGAATCACAAGAAAATTTTGCTAAAATAAATAAATCAATTGTAAATACACCATGCTTATCAGTCTAGAATACACACATCCATTTTACTTGTAGTCCTTCGCTTCTAAGCATTCAAGTGTTGTGGTCTTAACACAAATAAATTATGTTGGATATGACAAAATTTTCTCATTAATGATCTCCCTACTAAAAATTTTGAACTCAGGTATTCAATCATTGATAAATAAGCTTTTGCCTTGATTAAGGCTAATAATAAGCGCAGACATTATATCCTATGCATCAAAGTGTTATTATTGTGCTTGAGATAGCTATCAAATAAATGCTGATACAAAATGATATAGTCAATTTATGTGGCAAATGAATTACTATTCTATAATATTTTAACTTGGAGCTTCAACTAATGAAGATAGTCAGAGGATAATGATGTAGTAAAACAATGGTTGAAGTGGATCCATAGGTTTTTTCCAATAGTATACATTGCAAAACATCACAAATGATGATTGATACCAAGAAATAGTCTATTACTTATTGAACATGAGTGTCCTAGTCATCTAAAGTCAACTTAAATAAGAGTGTTTCACATGAAGATAAGATATTTCATGATCAAATCAGGTGAATTATTCAAAAATAATCATGAATGCATATTCCTAAGATGCCTAAATAAAGAATAAGTTATTGATGTAATCAAGGACTTCCATGGGAAGTATGGAACTAGACATGGTTCAAGAAGTGATACATCCTATTAAGTGCTTAGAGTAAGTTATTACTGGTCACATGTTTTTAAATATGCACATGCCCACATATAGAGTGATCATACCTACCAAGTTATTGCACATAGAAAATAAACCCAACCATGTATTTACATCCAATTATTGAGGTTAGATCATTCGCTAAACATGGATTAGACTTCATGGGGGATACCAACACTAATTACTCTATAGGACATAATTTCATCCTCAAGCCCACTAATTATTATAAATGTTATACTGAAGCTTAGGCATTCAAAAATTACATAATAGATGTGATGATCAATTTCCTTGAGGACCACATTGTTACTAGGTTTGGTATGCAATTTGATTTGGTATGTGACAATGGTCTTTTATCACTATAATTTATTGAATGGGCATATGATAATCTGGTAATTCTTAAGTTTTCATCCAATTATTATCTACAAAGTAATGGGTTAGCTGAGTCAATGAATAAGTTTGCTTGATGTAATTAATAGAGTCTTAAAGAGGAATCCTAGAGAATGGAATAATGTTTTAAAGTTTGCATTATGGTCTGAGAGGACTAGAATTAAGTCTTCTTTATGTAATTTCCCATATCATCTGGTACATGGCCAAGATCCCATTTTTATAGTAAACTTAAGAATCCCAACCTTGTAATTCATGATGGATTACTTGAATGTTGATAACAAAGTAGAATTTCCCCTTTTAAACTTGATGCAATTAGAAGGAAAACATGATATACCCCTATTGCACTTTAACAAACATCAAGGAGCTGTCAAACATTGGTTTAAACAATGAGCTAAAACCAAAGCTTTTTAGATTTTTGATTTAGTCCTTCTTTGGGACAAGGCTCATGAAAAAAAGGGTCAACATGAAAAATTTGATACCCTTTTTTTCGGACCTTTCCAAATCTCTGAAATATTGGGTGAGAATGATTTCTACCTAAGGTGTGTAACTATTGAGGATGTCCCATTGTTTGTAAATGGATAATTCCTCAAACATTATTTCTAGGCTTGAAGTGGCTTTGAATGCTCTTGTAAATAACTTCTTTTATAATTTATTACTTTCTTATTTGTCATGTTTTTCTATTTCTTTATTTTTTTTGTTAGTTTGGCTCTGATTTCTAGATTTATTTTTTTGATTTTGTCATTAGGTCTATTATTGCATGTTGATGTCATTTATGTCAAGGTTGATGTAATTGATGTCAAGTTTGATGTCATTGATGTCAAGGTGTATCTAGTGAAAGTACATGGTGAGTGGTCATTGAGGTATGTGCATGATAGGACAAGGTGAGATTATTGAGCATTGTTTTTTCTATTGGTTGATGTCAAGGTTCAGGTCATCTTGAAGTTGTAAATGTTGTCATTGAAGGTTCTTATGAAGGTATGATGACAATTAGGTATGCAAGAGTGTTGTTTTGAGCAAGACTAGTTGGTAGTGTGTGTTATGACAAGATTATGAGAATTGAAGGTATGTAGTGTGAAAGAAAGTATTACATTGGTTATGAGTGTTTTTTCCTTTGTTTCTATTATTGAAAAATGTATATGTAGAAGGTTTTTGAGGTAAAGTGCTTAAGGAACCTAAGCCTAGTCATGGCATGAAGAGACCTTGTGAGAAGGTATGAGCATGGTGGCTTGGTAAGATGAGTTCACATAGGCATGAGTGGTTGTACGAGGTTGCTTGAGTATGTGAGTAAGGTGAAGAGTACATGGAAAGAGGCATGGAGGTTAGTTTTAAGGTTTAATGTGGTTTGCAAGTCAAGGTCTAGAGAGCAAAGAGAGAGAGAGAGTGGCCTAATGAGGTATTATGATCTATTATCATGGCATGTGAAGGATGTATGGTATTTATTAAGAATGAAATAGGTTTTATGGAATTAGATTGAGATTTTGATCATGATAGTGAGGTGTTGAGAGCATGGAAAGAGGCATGAAGGTCAATTCAAGGCCTAGTAAGGTATGAAGACTATGGCATGGAGAGAGAATGTAGCCTAATGGGGTATCAAGATCAATTTTAAAGGAAAGTGTGAGTAGGTGAGAATTCAAAAAGGTTATTCAAGTTGTTTTAGGCATGAGAATGAAGTTTTAGGTTCTATTTTAAAGGAAAAGACATGAAAAGTTGTTTGGAGGTCTCTCAGGGGCTCAGAATGAAGGGTTCTCAACCTGAAAAGGATTTTATTTTTATCATTAGCTCATTAAAAAATTTCATGGGAACATAATAAATTAATGATATATGGGGAAGGGTCCTAGGTTAAATTTATAGGCATTAGTTTTTGAGTTGAGTGGCTTTGCTTTATGAACAATTGTTAACACTACAGATAAGTTTTAACCCCCTTAGAACCCTAATGAAGACCCAGTGTTGAATGTGTTTCTAAAAAGTGATTATAATTTATTTAAATAATTATTTAAGTGTTTGTATATTGTAATAGACTCTCATAGGTACCCCCAGGTGGTGGTGTTTAGAGAGATAAGAGAGAAAATGTGAAAATATAGGTTTATTTGTAAAGAAGTTGTTATAGAAGTCAAAATTTGCATTAGAAATAGTTAGAAAATGGATGAAAGAATAAGGTAGTGTCTCATGTTTCATGTACATGAAGGTTTATGTATAGGTTATATTCCTTAATTGTGATAAACCAGTCATCCAGGTTAGCCAGTCGCTAACAGGCCTAATGGTGTAAACAACAAAAAACCTAGGTAGTAGTGAGAAGATGAACTAGAATGTGTTTTCATGATATAATTATTAAACCAAGTGCATAGATATTTTTTTCATTAATTTTAATACTTTTTAATGATTTTAATAATATTTTGAGGTCATGAATGTGGTGAAAAATTTACTCAAAAAATGACTAGTCTGGTTCAGTTTAGACTGTGTGATATAGGGTTAAGAAATTGGTCTACAAGACCAATATTTTCCATTTGAACATATGATATTTTTATATTATAATTGTATAATTATCTCATAGGATCATATAAATGAATAATAATTCATTTAAAGTTTCTATACATGTGTTGGAGGTCTAAGTCACCATGATTGTGTTTTCAGGTAAACTAGTAGTTCTATGTGAGTGAGTTGCAAAGGTGTTTTTGAAGTCTTATCTCTTAAGTGGAAGAGTCTAATGCATTTTATGATGACCCTGAGGTCATGTAGACTCTATATATATACTTATTTGGTCATATTTGAGTGTCTTAATTATTTTTTAGCTTCATTCTTTAAGGATAGTTTTTTTTATGCAAATAGGCCCAATAGAGCAAATTGTGCAAAACCCAGGCAATAATGAAAAGTTGGTTATAAGTGTGTTTTTAGGGTATATTGATGGATTAAAGTACATGGAGTTGTTTTTAATTACTTATAATTCATGTCCATGTATTTTATTATTTTAAAATATAGTTTAAGTGGTGAAAATGATGAAACCAAAATGGCATGTCTAGCTCAGTGAGGTTTGTGTGTAGTGAGGTCAACAAATTAGTCTATAAGACTAATAATTTCCACTAGACCATATGATGTTTATATTTTAATACTATATTGAGATGTCATATGATCATTTTCATGCATTATAATTATTTTAAATTGGTCATACATGTGTTAAAGGTCAATGTATCATGACTATTTTTTTGACAGTCTTGGTAGTTCTAAGTAAGCAAGTTGCAGTGATGAGGTTAAGACTATATGCTTTGAGTTGAAGTGTATAATTCATATGGTGATATTATTAAGGTCATTTAGGTTATGTATAAGTTATTTATTGTCATTTTTGTGTTTCTAAATGATGTGTTATCTTTATTTGTTCAATATAAACATTTTTGTGTGTTTAAAGGCCTAATGTGAACAGTTATAACAGAGTGTTTCAAGTGATGGTTGCACATAAAAGGTGTCATGGTGACTAAAGGAGGTTTTATGAGGACTATTTGAATTTTATATGATATTTTAATATTGTGTGTTGATTTTTAAAGTGTTCCAAGGAAGGTAAAGTGTAACGTGTGTCTAAAGAAGACCTATTAGGTCTCCATAAGGCCTAAAGGAGGATAAGGCCTAATAAAGGCATATCTGATTGATTTGTGTGATTAAATATTGATTATGTGTGTTAAGATATATTTAATTCCTAATATAAGTGGTTAAGTGATTTTGGCTGACCAATAGGTGTGTGTTCATAAGTTGTGTATATAAATAAGGCATTTTAGGCCTATTTGGGCTAGTTAGATGATAGGATTGTGGAACGAATGAGATAAAAGATTATTGAGTGGAAGGAGGTATTATAGAACATAATAAGAGAGTAGAGGGAATTTCATGAATATATAACAAGAGGTTTTAGTATGAATATCAAGGTCATATGACCTAATCAGTTTTGAAGAGACCTAATTGAGCGAAGAAGCTTAGAAGGCAGTTTGAGAGGGTTAAAGAGTTTGAAGAGATAAAAAAGGTGATCATCATATGTTGTGTGACCAACAAGGGGTCATAAATTTTATCAAAGTAATAAGGTGTCTAAGTGGGTGCTGATTCATCTAGGGGGTTGGTGCCTCCTTGCAAGTAGGTGTTTGTTGAAGCCTAGTCAAGTGGGTGCTTGGCTAGTTGGGGTTAGTGATCCATGTGGAGTTGGTGCTTCACTAAATTTGATTTTTATCTTATAATAGTATAGTAAATTTGTATATATTATTGGGTTTTCTTCTCCTTGAGGGTTTCTTACATATGTGATGTGTTCTTGTATTTTATGTTCATATGTATGGTTACTTGTGCTTTAATTGATCTATATGTCTGTATGAATGGCTCATGAATGTTAAGTGGAATTGAATGAATGTTTTGAAGACTAATTCAACCCCCCTCTTAGTCATTATCATTCCATCATCTAACCCACTATTTTTCCCTGTGGTTCCATGTTGATCAATGAAAAATGATGAATGAGGGTATGCATGTAGGTAGCATAGGTGATGTTATGGTGTGAGAGTATCTTTGAGTGGTTTTCAACATTGGATTATGTTTTTGTGTTAGTTTTGTAGAATTATATTATTGTGTGTGTTCTAGAGTCATTATTATTTGGGTAAGTTTGGGTAAAATTCATTGGTGTCTAAAATTATTCTCCTAAAACCAAGCATATATTTTACATCTTAATATGTTTTTGGATTTACTTGTATGAACCTGTTATGGAGAAGATATAGGGTGAAAAATATATAGTTTTTCCTTTCATTTTCCATGGTCATCCCCAAACTCTGATTGAGACAATATAAAAATTTGAAAAGAAAAAAGAAAAAATAAAAATATATTACTTAAAAAAATCAAGTTTAGGTGATTTAGGAAATCTATACTGAGACTATGGATGCCTGATCAATATTAGAGCAAGGCCTTGAGTGGGATCATAGGCAACTCTGTCAGGGTTATGGACACCTATTTAGAATTAGAGCAATGCCCAAGCAAATTTCCTCAAGGTAGGACTCACTATATTGATGGTTAGAACCATACAAATTAATCCCTATAGGTCCTAAAAAATGGTAAATTAAATCATCTTACACACTCCAGGTCAATGAGGAAACTAGATTTGGTCACTTAGTTACTCCCATCTTATTATTTCCTAATTTTTTTCATGTTTCATGTACTATCTTAGCTTGATATTCTGGGTTCATTAAATTTTTATTTGTTTCAAAATACTTAGGAGTATTTTATAGTATAGTCACCATTTATTATTTCTTGCAAGACACACCTTAATTTCATTATGAAATCATGAAACCTCTTTTTTATTTAGAGTCTAGTCTTTTGATTTAATGGAGTTTGTTCCCTAGATATGTTTCAAAGGTTGGTCTAGCTAAAAATATCCTTGAATGTGAAGTCTGAATGTTGAGTATGCTTCATTGGTTTTGCTATGTCAGAGTACCATTTTTTTGTTATATGCTCTTGCTCCAAAAATCACATAGAGGAATTCATCAATATAACTATCTGAATTTGCCTAAGTTTTAAGAGTCTTAGCTTTTCTAAAGAATTTTTGAAATGGGTGAAAATTTCCATTTTGGGAAAAATTCCCTTCATAAGTTTGGTCTATTATTGTTTATTTGACGTTTAATTGACTATATGTTTGCATTATTTCACTTTGAAAGCTTAGTTGCTTTATGAAATTATAGGCTAAATAGGCTAAGAATTTAGAAAATTAGACTATTTTTGTTCACTAAATTTGTTTGAGTTTAGTCCACTTATATATCTTTTCAAGATAAAATGGCTAAGTGTTCAAATTGTTTAATTTTTATTCTTAATTATTTCATTTTTATCTAGGATAAAACAAGCTTTAGGCTCAGTGGTGTGGCTATTTTATTTTGATAGTCTCATCTTCCTTTTGATTTTATTTTGATAATTTAACTTAGCCATTTTCATTTGAATTTGAAAGGAACTAATAGCTACTTTTTTCTTAAAGGCTTCTAGACTTAGTCAAATTTATAATCTCGTAAGCCCAGGCAAGTGAGGAAATGCCACTTATCACTCTATTTCTTACTTTCACCTCTTCAAGACTTAGTTTTTAGAGATCAATCAGTCCCCTAGATGAATGATATGCTACTAAGTGTTTCAATCTTGTCACTTCGCTTCCCCAATACCCCTCAACTTTTGTGCTAGGTCCCTAACTTTCTAGGTGAGTGGGATGCTACCAGGTGTCTAAATATTTCTCACTTGCTTCCCCAAGCCCTTTAATATTTGGTGGCATGTCCCTAACCTATAAATTCATGTGATGCTACCAAGTGTCATGATCTAGTGCCCCTAATTCATTAAGGTAATTAGATTCTTGTGCCTATACTCATGAATCCCTAAATGAATGGGATGATGCCTTTTGGTGAAATATCACTTCTCCATAGCCCCTAGGTAGTTAGTATATTTACATTTTTTAGTAGATCACCTAGACAAGTGGGATGATTTAGGTGTCATGATATTACTTCCCTAGTTCTATGGGGTAGTTTGTATGTCTTCAAGGCTTTGGCAAGGCTCTAGATGAGTGAGATCTTGATGGGTGTCATGATATCATCTCATTAGAACTATGAAGGTAAATAATAAATATCAAGCACCAAGTTAATAAATGAATAAGTGGATGCTACCATATGGCATGATCATATGAATAGACTAAACATAGAGATCTTTGTTAGTAATATTAGCTCTTAAATTTGATGGTCATCTCACCCATCAAAATTATCACATCCAAAATGCATTTCCTTTGAGCTAAATTTTTGAATTTGCTTAAGTCTAGAGGGTATTAATCATTTAAAATATGTTCTAAATGCTTTAAAATGTTTATTTTTGGGAAAAATTTGCTTAGACTCTTGTTAAATTCCTAACTATTTTCAGAGTTTTTTGTGTCTTTTCCTTGACAAGTTGGGTTGGGGTTGTTTTGGTTCAATCTAAATTGATTAAGAATTTGTAATGTTTCATTTATAAACTTAGTCACTTTATATATTTTGAACTTGGTCTAATAAGGATTTGGGTAGGATTTTATCCTTTGGTTGTGGTCCATTTCTACTATATTTTAATCTAAAATGGCTAATTGTTTACTTTTCTTTACCTTATAAACTTAGTCATTTTTTAAATGGACTAATCTAGTTGTAAATTTAGTAAAGGGCCTCTTTTTATTTGATCAATTATTTTTCCGTTTGCCTTTATTTTGGAATTTTAGATTAACCATTTTTATTCCATTCAAATTTTGAATTCTAATAGCTATTTCCCTTTTCCTTGTAGGTTTTCATGATTTGAATGCATATAATTCATCCACATGGTAAGATCCAGTCTCCTCACATCCCCAAGAAAGTTAGTTTGTGCTTCATTTTCCATCAAGCTCCCAGGTAGGTAAGATGCTACCAAGTGTCTAAATATCACTTCATGCACTTCCTTGGGTCACCTAAAATAATGGGCCTACTTATGAACTTATGGGTAAATGGGATGGTGCCACGTGGAAACATTTTGTTTCACCATGGCCTTGGGCTAATAAAAATAGGTGGGATAGGTGGGAGATAAAATAGGTAATCGAGATGAGACCACGTGTCTATATATCATAACCCAAAAGTAGTGTGTGTGTATATATGTATGTATCTATAAATATATATGTATATGTATATACACATACACACACATACACACACACACACACACACACACACACACATGTATGTATGTATGTATACATATATATATATATATATATATATATATATATATATATATATATATATATATATATATATATATATATATATATATATATATACAGGGAATTGAATAAGGACTAACAATCCCCTAAATGAATGATATCATGACCCATGTCAAGATATATATATATATATATATATATATATATATATATATATATATATATATATATATATATATATATATATACAGGGAATTGAATAAGGACTAACAATCCCCTAAATGAATGATATCATGACCCATGTCAAGATCTCATTACATCTTAGCCAGAGAGTATTTAATGAATCTGAAAGAGCAAGGGGTTGTTATGTAACATAATCATTTCAACAAGAAACACACTAACATCCCCTGAGTAGTGAAGGAATACTAAGTGGAAAAGTATGACATAATAAAGCTCAATTTTTGAATTAGTATGTCAAGTCATTTTGGGTATCTTAATAACCCAAAATTGGTAATTGTCTCAGCCTGTTATACCATCAAAACCCAAAAATGGATTGTATATTCAATTTGACCTATAATTCTAAATTTTAGACAGGTCTCTTAATGGTAGGTTGATCATAAGATGTACAATTCAATGCTAATTCATTGGTGTCATTAATCATGGGCATGGCATGAATATTGGGACCAAGCAAGGAGTACAAAAAGGATAAAATATTGCCTTAATAAGTCATGCTTTCATCTACACATGGTATGGATGACTAATCACTCTAATGAGTTCCAACCACTTTCTACCATGCATAACTAAATTCAAAATCTAGAAAACATGTCTTTGATATTGATTGCCTTAGGATTAAGTAGGATCTTCAAAAATTAAAATTTCAAAGAGACTTTTACCATTAGATGCTTATAACCACTTAATGGTTGCCCAATTAATGATTTCATGGGCTTACATTGCTTATAAAGCACTAGATCTTTGATTGAATAATGGATATCTAGTTTATCATTTGATAGAATAGGAGTATATATATAGGTTATCACATAACATTACCTCTTTCTATTATTAATTTTTTAATTTTTAGTTAACTTTTCTTTGTATATGATCCATGACTATTAGGACTAAGATATGTGTTCATTTGATTATATGATTAATCATTTCATACTTCAGGAATAATTTTTATATTTGAAACTTGTGTGAATTTATATTCATGGTTTGCACATGTATATTATGAATTTGTTTCACTCTTATACATAGCTAACGTTGTACTTAGACCCTTCCACCTTCCATGTCTTCTAATTGTGTTAAGTTGGCCAAGTAGAGACTAGTTTCTACAGAGGATTTTTCTGCCTAACAAAAGTAGATATATTTTTTTATAAATCATGGATATTTTTATTTCTCCTTTCCCTCTCTTTTTTGTTCTTTTTATGACCATTTTTAGATTAATTTGAATTTCAATCAGTTGTTTAATTTTTATCTAGATTGCATGTTCTTTATTTGCTCATCATTATTGATGCATTATTAGATTCAAGTGATGAAATGATGAGTATTAATAATCTTGAAGTCTTATGTTAAATATGAATAATCTAGTCCTTTTAGTCTAATATTAATTTCATAAGTGTTAACCAACAGAGTCCCCTTGAATTGAAATAAACCATAAAGGCCAATTGAATGAGATCAGTACACCAAGACTCAATAGATATAGACCTTGGGTAGGTTATGAGAACCTCCTTTTAGGAGAGGTTAGGAACATTTCCCTTCCCAACCTAGTAAGTTGGTGTGCCAATTGGACCACCAACAAATGCAAACACATTCTGAGAATATAAAATAAATTGAAGCTAAAGAAGCAAGTGATTATGACTTAACACATGCATCTTCTAAAACATTTACCA
This sequence comes from Torreya grandis, assembly GCA_037957365.1. NCBI lineage: Eukaryota > Viridiplantae > Streptophyta > Pinopsida > Cupressales > Taxaceae > Torreya > Torreya grandis. The sequence goes on along the minus strand of JARHVA010000039.1, from coordinate 1,585,846 downwards.
ATATTTTAAATCAAAGTAAAAATGCAATGTGATAATCAAGACAAGGTATAGAAACATACATAAATATAAAAATGTATGATCAATAAATGTCTTACACAACTTAAAAATAAATTATCACCCTAAATATTGGTCACATGATTTTATTACGTACCTTTTAAGTTAAGACAATCTTGTGTTCTCAACAATCAAACCTTCAATAATTCTTTTAGAACTCTTTTCATTTATCATCAATAAAATACAAGGAATAACATTGGCTTCAATGCATACATCTTATGAATTTTTTATTTTACTATATTTTTTATTACTTTTTTTAATTTAACATGACTTCAATACACCTAATTGTCTACTTGAGAGTGTTACCAAATATTAAAGGTTCCATATCATATGGCATATCTGGACTTTCATCTCTTCTTTGAAGTAAACTAAAATTTATGAATCATCATATGTGGTGATTCTCTAAATCATGATATAATATTTACTTACTTATTGTATGCCACTTTTGACACTTTGTCTATAATATTTATGCATTGATGACTATGATTTTCTCAATAAAACATATATACATTTACACTAGTCATACATACTTCTAGTGCTTAATTGATATATCACTATATATAACTTCTTGTGTATATGCAATACCGAAATAATAAAAAATATGAATATGTCAAAACATTTATAAAAGACCCTCAAAAAATAAATTACCTTTATGTTAGTCATACTAAGTATATCATGCCTATTTTACCTATATTAGACATTTTTATACATTCACATTTCCACACATACTTCTCATGGTATATTTTGTGTAGGTGAGATGAAAGATATTCATATTATTGTGACATATTTCTAGTTTTTCTCCAACTAGTATATTAAGCCAGTTTACATAGATCATATATCATGCATTTTTATCTACATATCTTGATCGTATACATGGATATAGAAATGAATTTATTTGAATATCACTTATACATGGATGCCAAATCACATTTATTTTCATATCACTGGTATGTGGATGAGTACATTTTATATCACTTTCCTTGTGATCGATATTTTTCTCTAAATTACATCTTGGTGTAATACCATCCATATGTTTTATGACTAATATTTGGGCCTCATCGTTATATATTTATTGTACCATAGTCCTATAGATTCACTGAATTATTCTATCATATTAATTTCAAATTGGTGCTTGCTTTCTATTTTTATCAACATTATTCTAAATACTTGTCTCATATTGCTTTCTATGTTCAACTAGCCTTGACCATTTAATATTGATCTCATTCTTAGCACTTACACTATTTTACCGATGGTGAAAACACATTTATTGGATCCTTTGGTTATAGCATGCATTAATTTATAAGGGAATCCATAAGCTACTTAAATTCCTCCTCATCTCATTCTTATAGTTTGTGACCCTTGCTCTTCTCTTTCCATATGTGGCCATGTGCCTTTATATGTTACTTTTCAATTATTCTTCTACACATATTACTAAAAAATAAAAAAAATAGATACATGATCATATCTTTGCCTATGGGGGAAACATTACCACACTTATTCCTTATCAAACATATTTATCTACATTTTTTTTCCAATGGAGGCATTGTACCCATGGTTTTTATTCTACAAGTTTCATTGATCTCAAATCTTTACCTATGGGGGAATCATACCCATGATTGTTCCTTAGTGATGATACGTATCTAAATGTTTACCCAATGGGGGAATGGTACCCATTATTTCTATAATATATAACATATTTATCTATTGGGGCATCATATCCACACATATTTCTTATCAATGTATCCTATTTATGGAGTTTAGTATACATATTTATCTTATGATTCTACATTGCTTATTTATATTATAGATCTTACTCATACAATGACACATGATAGGTCATCACTCATGGTACATTTATTTTCATATATTTCTAAAATTGAGTCTGCATACATTTTGGGGCATGTTGTTTCCCCATTTACATCTTCACTTAGCGGCCTTTCCCCATATTTGTTTATATCATTTGATTATGACACATTGATATTATCTTATGATTGAGGGTTATTATAGATATGTTACAAGTTTTATGAAATTGATAGGTCCTTGTGCCCTAAGCATCAATTTACGTCTTGTCATATTATGTCCATCATACTTAATATATGCATATTTATTACAATTTTTCCAACGAGGGGTAAAATAGAAAATAAAAAATAAAAAACACAAGATTCAAAAACATTAAAAAATAAAATTAAAAAATCATCACTTTATACATGGTTATATATTCACTTATGCTAGAGGGATTTATATCCATGTTTTACACATGTTTTTATGGTATTTATTGAGTGAGTTTTATGCAAGTTTACAAGTTACATGATACTAGACTATACACTATTTTCCCACATATTGGTGGGGTATTTTTCATAGACAACATTTTCTATGTTGGGAACATTTCCATATAATAGATTTTTTTGGGTGATATATTCAATTGCTTATTATTTATCATATTAAGATAGATTACATTTGTTACTGCATCTCATTCTATTACATAAATCTTATATATAACATGAATATCTGCATTGTGAATGTCTCATGGTTACATTGACTATTTTGCATGAATTATATCTTGTATATGTGTATTTTTATTTGTTTATTATTCCTTAACCATAGAGGATCCTCTTGTCATCGTGTTTTGTGATTCATTTCCTTATTTTGTCTCACTAACTTGTCTAGTCACTAACTTAGGTGTGGTTACTAACCTGTGTGATCAATTTCTTTATTCATTTCTTATATCCATGGCATTCATTATATATAATATTTAATATGATTTTATCCATAATTTTTATCATGCATATTAATATAATTTATTGGTGCCTATATTGCAATAGTTTCTACCATGCATCTATGATGGCATACTACTTGCATGTGTTATCATCGATATATCTAACCCAATTAGGGGTATATTATATCACACTTGGGACATTATACTTGATCTAATATTTAATTTACTATGTGGGAATCATACCACTTTTAATTTTTATTGATATGATACTATCTTTCATATGCTAGACTGACACTTTTACACAATTCATTGGTATCAAATATTTTCAAATTTCATTTGTGTATGTTTCAAGCTATTGACACTTTAGCTATATTATTTTCCTAAATTATGAGAAATTTAACATTATATTTTGAGATGAGTGGTTATAACACATGTATTCATCCATCGCCTCAAAATAAGGGTATATATGAAGACATATTTGTTTTTTTAATAATGGAGTGAACATGAGCAAACTTGGGGAAAAAATTCTAATTTCTTGATCAAGAAGTGGATTGGCCTTAATAACTACCAAAGAAGTGTTGGTAATGTTTCAAACCTATTAAAATTATTTTTTCAAATGTAATTATTGTAATATTTAGACTAAATACTAACCAAGTGTATTTGTTCCTATGTTCTTTCAAATTAAAATTCTCAAAAATAAAAATCAAACTTATATCATGTGCATTGACTAATTGTATAAATTGGCACTTATTTTAGGAACATCAAAAATCCATGTGAATAGAGTCTTACCTCAAACAAAAACATCAAAAACCCTTCACTCCTCCATAGGTAAGTGGAGGTGTGTGTTTTAAATCAATAAAGTTTATTATTTAACACACACATGCATTCATGTCAAAATGGAAGCATTATCTAGACACCTAAATTTGATATAATACCCTTTTCCCTAGTGTATTATCCCTAATTTACCATAGATGACATACTTGTATACATTTACATATTTATAAGACTTATTCATCCCTACATTGGTCTCCATTTATCCCTTAAACCTTAAAATAACATATAAACACTTGTAAAAATCTATTTTTAGTAATCCTTGGAATAAAGCTCATATGTTCTCATGCTCATCATTGATATCTAAGCTTTTTTTATTGTAAGATAATTTCACACCATGTACATTCAGTCTTGGGCAGACTTAGGCACTATGTGATTCTATCTCCTTTACATTTATTAGTCTTTTCCCCATTTTCATTGATCATTTTCCCTTAATCTCACCTCTTGTCATATATAAAGTTGGCTAATGCACCCCATCTTGTCATAGAGTTCCATATATATAGAATTCATCTTAAACCATTGGAGAAATGAGATAATAGGAGAGGGTCATAAAAAATATATATATCAAGGTCTATAACTATAGAAATCTGAACATCAAGTTACTTTATTGCTTCTACTTCAAGTTGAGCTTCATTGAGTCATATCTTACACATTTGCGATGATTTTTTTTAATCTTGATCTCTCATTATACCATTGTGTTGAATTAAGGTAGCTACAACATCACTTATAGGGAATAAGAGATTCAAACCCTTGCTCTAGCTTTTCCATTTAAAATCACTAAAAACTATGTAGATTTTTTATTTAAGCTTGTGAGATGTGCATTTCTCAATGTTGATCCAACAATGTCCTAGCTATGTAACCCATTTATTTAGTTTGAGTGTCAAATTAAGTCAAAGATAAGGAATAAAAAATTAAACACATTTTTATTGGAAAATAAATAAAGCATAAGTATAATAATATAAAAAGTAATAGGTGAACCACTGAATAGAAAATTAGGTTATAGAACTTGCACATGTCAAAATCAGTAAAACAGAGATAAACCCTGCAACATAGATCTAACCAATGCAAAGTTTCCTAGATAAAACTTGTGTAGGGAATAAAGAATAAAAATTAAATATATTACATGGTCATATTTATAGATCCATACTTCCAAAATATCATAATAATAGCTATATGTGATCATTCCTTATCCATTTGTACTTATTTTGCATAGCCTAGTTGTTTATCACTTTATATTATTACTATTAATTAGACAATTGGGTAGATTTAAATTATTTAATTTCATAGAAATATAACTATATCTATCCATTTTAATATTTTATTCCATATTTTATACAAAACAATAATTAGGGTAAATAAGATTCAAGATTGTGTGCTCGATTCAGAATTGGGTTAGAAGGTTACATGTTTGATTCACATCAAATTCATCATTTATGTTAACTTGAATTATATTTTTATATAAAATAAGGAATAAAATATTTCAATGAATAGATATAATAATATGAATTTTAAATTACATAATTAAGATATACCTAATTAACTAAGTAACAATAATAAGACATCACAATTAGGCTATGCAAGTAAATACAAGGGGATAAAGAACAATCACACCTAGTTATTATTCATATATATTGGAAGTTTGGATATGGAAATATGATTATGTAGGTTCATTGTGCATTATTATAAACTTTTATTTGGCCCATCAATCCTCTTGGATAGTTATGCTAAGATTCATATGAGGGGATTATATATAAGGTGGAATAGAAGCATTCAAAGATTCATGATTGGTTCTAACATATATTTCCTTAGAAAAAACCCTTAATAATTTTTTTTGATCATATCTTAAGAAATATATCATTATATCTATATCATTAAAATATTGTGAAATCCATTTTTCCAATAAAGTTATATTAGTTGGACTCATAACATTATAATGCATATCATTATCATCAAAATATTATCACTTGCATCATATAAATTTTTATTACTTGCACTCTCATCATTCATATCATTATGTTTATATCATTTTTACTATCATCCATGTATATCAAGAGAATAAACATTAACCTTATGAATAATAAATATTTATTTTTTTCAAATTAAGTTGAGTACCAAGTAAAGTAATTTAAAAATTATCAATAGTTTTACCAGCTAATCTCACTTTCCCTGGTAGGTTTCTTCGATCTAACCTTTTTAATTCATATAAGAGAGAAATATATAGGACATTCAAGACAATATAGGTAATTATAATATAAAATAAATTAAAACCATATAAAAATTAGATCTAAACCAATCATAATAAGATCAAACATTCAAGGAATAAATAACATGAAACCATAAGATTTAGTTTTATAAAAAGAGTTCACCAAAATGTTTTATCGGTGAAGTACATATAGGTTAAATAACACTACACTAAACCATTAAATTAGTCACAAGTAATAAACATGATATAAATACATTAAATATAATAAATAAATACCTAAAATGTACCTAAGGTGGATGAATGAAATTCCTTTGAAATTTAAGAAATAAAAAATGGGGTTTTATATAAAAACACCTGATCTTTGACTCGTGTACTCTAAAAGAGGGTAGAAGTATAAGGGAAAAGGTCCAAAAATAGTACGTAAGAGAATCCAAAAATATGAACATGATCTAATGATGCAACCATAATCAAACTACTCTAATAATGATAAACTAATATCACACTGCTTTAATAGTAGTTGCATATTCTCATAGTAGTAGTTGGATCATGACATTAGGAAAACAAGGTTAAACAATTTGAATCTCTTCATAAACATATTATCATTAGAAACTTCAATCAACTTATAAAATTTATTCATAAAACCTCCAAATTTACTTCTCCTTTTATCAAACCCTAATCCACTTTTAAGATACATTGCAAGGACATAAAAAATAGTGTTGTTATGAGGGGCCCACCTCAGTGAAACCTATGTTTGATGATAAGTTATAAAACAACACTCATTAAAGTCACAAAGTAATATGTTTATGAATATTCAAACATATATCCTTATGTATGACATGTAATCATGTAGTCAATTTTATATCCTATTTTAGTCCTTATTTTAGTACAAGTATGTAGCAATAACTCTTCAATAGATTATACTGCAGTAAAAATTCAGTGTAAGAAATCCTTAGATGTGATCCTTCTAATTACATGTGTATATGATGTGAGTGTGTTATCTATTTTTGTCTCTAAATATATTATGGTTCTTGTGTGTATATAGACTTCTCAAATTCAATTTAAGACCTTATTGGCGTGCAAACCAACATTATGGAAGTAAGAATGCCAAAAATAAGGGCACAAAAAAACCTTATGAAATTAGGGGAAGGGTTCAAAGGAACCTGTGACTAAAATTCCAACAATCAAAATTGTTTGATAACGATCTAAACAATATTAGATTATTAGAATACTAGTCAAGGTGACCAAAACCTTAAAAATAAAGTCTTGATGAAATGCAAGAATACCTGGGAACATCTCAAGTTAGACAAATGATAGATCTAAAGGTTTTTAAGTATGAATGGTGATATAAAAGTTAACCTTATATGACCTGAAATACTATTTGAAGCTTAAAAAATGGAAAATTTTACAATAAGATCCTAATCTGAACCAACAATCCATATACATAAGAATAAAATAATAACATTGCAATTACAAGGTATGTATGAAATTTAGGTGTCTAAAATAAGGAAACATGATCAAATAGGTTAAATTATTTTATTTTGCACTTAAGTTTAAATCTTGTAATAAAGTTATACCATAAAAAAATTTCATCTATGACATCTTAAATAAAGCATTGAATCTTTCCATCTTTAATAAAAGGACTAACTATTCTATTTTTTCTTAGTCAACCTTGGTGTCTTAAAAAGATGTGACTATACATAATAAATAATACATGCCCACATTGGCATATCACTTGAGCCAAATATTCAAACACTCACTTCAGGTGTATTAAGAGATCATTAAAACCCCCACTGTTGGAAAGAGATATAATAATCCTTAAGTACGTTAAACACATCATACAAATCCTAGCCAAACTATAACATGATTATACTAATATATAACATTGCACATTCACATATAAAAATTATTCTTTCAATCACTCTTATATATCATCATTAAATTAGTACATTACATGGATTTCATGAATGAACATGAGTAAGCTTTTGTCATATAAAACATTAAATAGTCTCACAAGAATTAATCTAATATGATCTCAAAAATGTATGCTTTCTCTCAAAAGTGTGTGATCTAAAAAATACCTAGCACATAACAAATATAAAATATTTCAAATGAGGATTGTGTGGTATATAGATAGGTTTTTTGGACCCATTCTCCCTTTGATAGTTGTTTCTAATTCAACTCCATGTGTCCTTTTCCCATGTATGTCCAGCTATAATCTACAATATTCATTTGATAAATCCTTGATAATCCATATTGTTATTGATTTATTTGTGTTCTATATGAAATTATGTGCACTTTGATTTAAAAATATCTCTGTACACAATTATGTATCCACTTGATACTATTCAGTATATTGTGAGATACTTAGTGATTTTGTGCCTCACTCATGCATGATCATACCTAGTAATTTATTAATAAATATCCTTATGTGTAGAATCTAGGGTCAAATATAATTTAAATTTCCAATAATGAGTCTAGGGACCCTTAACAACTCTCCATCAAATACAGGTTGTGGTGGGGATGCCTCTTTGATGAACTATTCTGAAGGTTAGATTTTTGTTAAAAATAAGAAATCCTCTTTAAAAAAGAGACTTCTTGCAGGAAGGAACTTATATCTCATAATGCTAAACAAGTATGTAGTAGTATTTTATCTATGGAAATATACACAATAAAAATGATATGTCATGTTCAGGAACTTAAATTGTTCAGGTTGAGTCGAGAGAGCCAAAGGGAGAAATAAAATGGGAAAGATCAAGGGTTGGGATTAGGAAATTGAGGTTGGTTGAGGCATTGAATGGGCATGGGTTGAAAAGGTATAGTGGATTGAGAGCGTTGAGTTACATATATGTCAAAAAATTCTAAATGCTACTTAAGAGTGTCAAGCCAAGGGATAAGTTGATGAGGCAAAGGAATTATTTTAAATTTCATATGAATAATATCTTAATCATTTTTAGCTTTGGTAGATATATAAATGTTGGGAATGAATAGTCTATGGAAGGCTCCAATGTACTAGTGTTGGAATTGTCCTAAAAGAGTCATCAAAGGTTGAAAAGGACAAAATGAAAAGGAAAACTAAGAGTATCTTATTATAAATATCAACTTACAAATAAATAATTAAGAAAACAAACTAAAGGAAACTACTTTACTTTTAAATGAAAGATAAGATGTAATGAAAATATATTGATTGCATATAAGATTTACCAATCTAAAATAACAATTATGGTTTGATAAATTGAAATGAGAAAAGAAATAATCTACTCTATGTTTTTATCTTTTATTGATATTATTCTGAATGTAAATTGGAAAATATATTATCTAAATTACTAAACAACTTACAAACACAAAAGAATAAGTGGCTGGAAATGAATGCAAAAAATGATGAACATCAAACAATAAATAGAAAATGAGTTGGGGTAACACTATAAAATAACAAAGATGAACTATGGTCTAAAAACATGCTTAAAAAAACATACATAAACATTGGAAATGCCACATAAATGAGATGGGAAAAAAATCTAGCAGTAGTATTAAATTTGGTTAAAACACAAGGTAAATAAATAATAACTAAAGGCACTGATTACACACTTGACATAAGATAGAATAATAAGTTTAAATGCTGAAACTTAACTTTGCAAAGTAAAAAACATTATAAAAATTAACAAAGAGAGAACTAAATAAAGAGATATAATTCAATCACACAAAACTTGTATGAGTGAACATAATAATGAAGCAACAATGATAAAACAACAGTTTGAATGAACTAAAAAAGATATAAATGTATGGTTTGTGACAATTTTGAGAAAGAGTAAATAATAATGCAATATGCAAACCTTTCAATAGCCTTAAATGGATGACACAAGCACAACTGGGGCATTGAGTTGTGTTAAATTTATAAATGATAAAAAGAATTTTAAAAAATTATAAATTGATGTAAAGTAGAAATAAATAAAATCTATTCTTATTCTACTCTAATCTACAAACAAAAATGGAAACCGTTAACATGTCACATGGTGTATGATAAAAATGGGGGAAGAAAGGATAGTTGGAACATTTGCAGAATAAAAATATCCAAATTGTTGATGCATGTTCTTCAAGTGAAATAAATTCAAACACAAAAATGTTACACAAAATAAAATGTAACTAAATAAGGTGTAAATAACATTACTGTTGATGTTGTGTATCAATATCTTGTAGAGAACATGCTATGAGGAAATGATTTTCTAATTGTAGGAAAAAACAAAGAAGGAAGCATAATTAGGCTAGGAATTTAAAATGTAGAGGTCTTGGCATAGTCTAAGGGTATGGGATATGTAAATGAATGGATAGTGCACATGGAGTGTTTATTCTACTAAGCCTAACCCTTGAATTTATTATATGACCTTTCATGACAAAATTGATAATTAATGCACATCGACAGTTTCAATAGTAGCCCAACCAAAAAAGTAAGAATGAATTTTAACAAATGAAATGTGTGAATTCCAAGAAGATGGAGGAAAAGAATAAAAACATGGAGGGAATCAGTAGACTAAAAGAATGGCTAGAAGGAGGAGAAGGTGCATTTATGTAATCTTAAGAGATATACCATAATTAACAGACATGAATGTTGAATTGTGCTAAATTTGGGAGCTTACATATCTCCCCCTCAATAATGGCACCTTATCATGAATTGAAAGGTGAATTTTACAAACATAGGTGTGTCCTATTAAAGGGAATGGTTATAAAACATACATTTAATTACCTATTTGGCACTTTTGAGTCTGATCGAGACATTTATCTTCCTACAAGAGTGAAACAAAACATCAAATGTAACGTGATATAGTTTTATAAAGATGTACTTTAGTGGAAATAAAATAAATTTACTTACCATCACTACAGGGAAAAATTATACCAAATAAGTTTCCCTGCTAGAAAGTGCCAAGGTGCATGCCACATCATGCCAAGTTTTATTCACCTATAAAATAGAAAAATAGAATCAAGTGTAATAGTATAATGAGTATTTGATTTTTTTTTAAATAAACAAGGATAACAGGGCTTCCCATTCATGTATATAAAGGATACTACTTAACACTTCTTTTATTTTTTGAGACCTATACAATAAAAAATGGTTAGAAAAATAAAATAAAAACCCAATTAAGGGCATCCCAAATATTATAAAGTGATAAAAATGGTAGGAAAGGTGTGAAAAAGGGAAAAGAAAATAAAAGAAAATAAAATAAGATATAATATTTTTATCACAAAAATCAAAATCATTTTAACTTCTACCAAAGTAAGAATAGAGAGCTCTAGTCCATTGGTGACCAAATTTCAAGCATAAGAACTAATAGTGAGACCATAATGAGAGGATGGTATGAGAAATATTGATATTAGGTGGACCATGTAGATAGTTAAGATCTAACCACAATCCTCTCTAAAATTAGGTTTCTTTGATTTTATTAAAAAATTGCCCAAGATTAGTGAAAATGGAAAGAAGGCAAAATGTTCAAGACGGGAAGGAGATGAAAAAATGTCTATTTTTTTTAGTTTTAGTTAATTTTTAATTGTTTAAAATCTTATAGATTTTATGACCACAATAACATGAAAATTTTGATTGTGGGAAAATTTATTACAACACTTATGAAACCATATGTTAATATAGACTCATAGTTACACAATAATCACTTAATATAAGTAGTGGTTAAAAATTAACTCCTGTGTTAAGTGGAGATTTTACCATGATATGATAAAGAGAGAGATCATAAGTGAATATGCTAATTATAACCTCTTATCTTTGTATGAGCAGGTTGCTTACATTCGTTGGAGTTGTGATAGAGAGAGTAGGATTGGCTGTCCAAAGTCACGTGTGTATTGAATCCTACAGATATTTCCAAGCTACATAGAGTTGTTATATGGAATATTATTTAGATACCTTTAATAACACATACTAGTTAAATTATCAGTGGAATTCTTACTTATTAGGACATAGACTGGGAAAATTTATAGTTACCATAATTTTAGGGTGATTAGACTATCAATTTGTAGGATGTCTACCCTATCAATACATGTTAGCAGTGATCCTTCAAATTTCTCATCAAGGCATGATATTGTTGTACTATATAGTTTGGGACTTTTCAGGGTGTTAAGTTATTCATACTTATTTATTAGATAATTTTTTGTGTTATAATACTCAGTTCTATTATTTTCTTATTTAAAAAATTGACTAAATCTATAATTACACACAAATTATCATATTCCACTTAGAATCACACAAAATCTAGAAACATCATAGTCTCTATAATATGAAACTACAATGAGTGTAATTGCTAGGATACATTTATTTGAAAAAGGGATTTACACAAAATATAAGATAATTGGAATATATAGTAACAAAAACTTTTATTAATCTTAGAACTATTTTTTAGAGCTAACACATCGTTCTATAAATAATGCATGTATATGATTCAACACAACTCTTAAAGTTCTTGAGTCTTTGTTTCCTATTTTGTATAGTTTGAGGCAAACATTAAACCTTTAGATTGTCTCTTTGAATTTTGAGTGCTTATAGCATAAAAAATATACAAATTATACAATTTTTGCTCATACAAAGTAATAGAAAATGCTTGTAAAATATCCTTTGTACTATCCTACTAATACTTATAGTTTTATTTTCCTGAGACAAGGGCTACAGATGAAGTGTGTTTACCTAAAAATCGATTCCTTTAAACAGTTTGATTTTCACTAAAAGTTGCGACTACTAGGTCATGAAGAAGATTCGGTCATAGTTTCACTCAAAGTTATATTTATCGGTTTTCAGTGCTTGTGAACTACTTAGTTACCCTTTCTAGTTTTCAGCTAAGTATAATACCCACTTACTACCATTTTATGGGTTTTTAATAGGTTGGCATAACTAAGAGACTGCCATTTATGGGTTTTAAAGTTTCTTGGCCCTACTTACAAAGTTTTAGTGTATTTTTTTTATCGGAGCAAAAATTAATCATAATTTAAATAAATTTCCTATTTAATAAAAATGTAAAGTTGGCTAGAATAAAAAGAAGCTACATGTGAATAATTTTTAAAAAAAAAAATTATTTAAAAGAAGAGCACTTATAAATTGATTTAATAAAGGATTTTTAAATTTAAAAGAGCCTACTGGTAGGTGAAGGGATCCATTCAATGTTTTTTTGTATATTTAAAAGAATTAAAAATTAAAGATGAAGTACATGGATGGACATCATGGGAATGAGTATGTGGAAAAGTTTCTTGAGCCATCAAATCTATAGAGATGATCAAAAGTTGTAGCAAGAAAAGTATGGGCAAAATTAGTGCTTCTTCATTTTAAAATCATCTACTCATGGCAATGGATAGTTTGTATATTGATTCCTTTTCCCTCTTTTTTCTCTTCCTTCTTCTTCTATGTGTTATATGAGCCCATTTTATCAAATATTGGATTTCCTAGACTTTCTAAGTTCCCTAAATTCCCAGAATTAAAATTTGGGACTTTTCTATTTTTTATGTAAATAATATTACAATCCCTCTTATTAAAATAAAATGGGCCTAATCTTCATTCTTCTCATGGATTTAATGAGAATCCTCCTTATTTTATTTTAATGTCTCCATGGAAACACTAAGCTTATCCATAAGAATCCACATGATGGATTTCAACTAGTTAATCTTGCTCATAAAAATAGAGATGTTAGTTATTCATTCTTCAAGCATGTAAAACTACTCTTTTGCTATTCAGGCATCTTCTTCATTATCATGGGCCATACTTTTGATTTATTTTTTCCACTTCCTTGTGTAAATACCTCATTCAAAGGGAACTAGAACACCTTGACCACTAACCCTACTAGCTCTAGTGATAGGCATAAACTTGCAATGTAGTCAAAACACACACACAAAGACTAAACTAAACTAAATTTGATACTAATCTGATTTGTAAACTAGGTGGATATTCCACTCTTAACTTCATCAACATGGATACTACACATTTAGATTATTAACAATTGGTTAAGGGACTATTATTTACTATTTAACTATGACAAAACATAATTGAACAAGTACTTGGGAAAGAAATGTACAACCTACTTAAGCATTAAGCAAACGAATGAACAAAATACATATTGAACACATAAGTTATCCTGTAGAAACCCAATGTGTGCAAAACTTTAGTGGGTAAGGAAAAGCACACTTCCCTTCCATTATGTGATGCCAATGTATACAAGGTACTACCAACATAGCTTATATGGACAAAATATTCAATACCATAATATCCAAAACTTATATACAAACTATGTTCTACACTTATAAGACACTTATTTGTACTTCCATACAATTGAAACAATAATCTACAACTAACAACAATTATAAAATTAAAACTCAAACTCCCCAAGAATGATCTGAATCTAATTTCCTTACATCCCAATACCTCTCTCTTATGTTATTTACCTTGTCAAGACCGTTATATATGCCCTCTCAACCCTATAGTTTGTTAAGAAACTAAAATTAACCATCATGGGTAGATGAAATGTTTTCAATCATTCATTTTCCATGCATTTTTGAATGTTTATGAAACCACCTAGATATGCAGACCAATATTTAATATACTAATGGGGTGGTTACGTAAACATCACCTACAAACACCGGTGGTATTATTCACATCACCTTAGATATGGAAGTTTCATAACCGCTACCCTACAGACTGCAATGGTATCATAACTACCAATCTATAAAATTTAGTGTTTCATCCTCTAATGAAAACCAAACTATTTTAAGAGCCAAATATACCCTTTATTTTATCAATGTGAAGGTTTTTGGATCATCCCTATATTTATTTTGTCACTAAACTAAAGTCTTGAGCATGAAATGTCTTACATAAGTGTCTTACAAGCACATTTTGCATACAATTAATCATGGTGGAAACCTTTAGAACAAATGAATTAGTATATCAAGATCCATATTTGGATCATACCCCCCCAATTTGAGACTTTTGAGTCCCTAAAAGCTTTATGAATGTTGTAAGTGATGAAATTTATTTCCCACATATTCTCTAGAATACCATTTGGCCTTTCTAAGTGATTAGCCCTTTAACCGAACTAGCCAATGATCTTTCACTCCTCTTTACATTACCTTTCCTTATTATATAAAATAACATTTTCCTCTAATTCCAACTAACTATATGGGGTGAGGTCTTCAATGGAAGGTAACAACATCCCTTCATCTTCATTGTCTATAATATAAGGCTCAAAAAGATATAAGTTCTCAACATTAACAACTAAATATATCTTCATATAAGGAGGCAAAAGTCTAAATGTTGGAAATATTGTCATTGATGTTAAAGGTCTAACATTATTAGTGACAATGGCCCCATAGCATTTATTATCTAAAGGTGTTTTTAATATTCATATTTTGGCTAAAGTGTGTTGATATTTATTTAATATTAATGAATATATTTTGGGTTGCATAAAGTCAAAAGACCCATGAAGAAGTAAAAGAGTCATGAGGTAAAGACAAAAGAGGGAAAGGATGTATTTTCCCATGAAGGGTAATCTTGAGGAATTCAAAGAGTCGCCAAGTGAAGATAAAAGAGGAAGGGTGCATTTTCTCATGAAGGGTCACCTTGAGGAATTCAAAAAGTCACCAAGATAAATACAAAAGGGAAAATGATGCTTTTTTTCATGAAGGGTCACCATGTGACTTTTCAAATGAAGTGATTCAAAGGGTGATGCAAATGTGGTGACATTTTCCATGAGGATTGAAGGGTCACAAAGGATGAATTCCAAAGGTCATTTGGTAAGATATAAAAGGAGGCTTGGGAAGCCATTTGTAATATGCAAGAGTGTGCATGGTTTGTAATTGTTTTATATAAGAAAAGATGAGATAATAGAAAGAGATATTATAGATTTATATCATTTTTAAAAAAAGTAACATTGAGAGATAGTTGTGTTTTATATAAGATGGGTTGGTGCTCACAAATATTTGTTATGTTGGTGCTCAACAAAGGGGATGGATATCCTACAAGTTGGTGCTTTCAAACTTTATAATTTGAGTTGGTGCTCATTCATATACTTGAGAGTGTTCTTCATGGTTTTTCCCACATTGAGTTTCCACAAAAAAATTTGGTATCTCTCTCTCTCTCTCTCTCTCTCATGTGGTGCATATTATTGTTTCAGTTTTGTTGCATATCTTGAATTTATGGTTAAGTGGAGTTTGATTTAGTAAAAGTTTTATAAGATATATGATATATTGATTCAACCCCCCTCTCAGTATATCCCATACTTAACAATTGGTATCAGAGCAAGTTCTTTTAGAAAGAGTTTAATAGCTTGAAGGTAGATCGGGGAAAGCATGATAGCTAGATCACATTGGGTTTTTTATACTAATAAGGCACCTTTGTTTGATGGGACAAATTATGCCTTTTGGAGCATAAGTATGAGGACTTAATTGATGGCCCTTGGATTTTACATTTGGCAAACATTGATAGAGGAATACGAAGAGCCACAAACACTTGTGACTACTCCTATGAAAAAGAAGGCATGTGAAAATAATGCTAAAGCTTTAAATGCTATTTTATGTGAATCAAAATTTGTTAAAGTTATGCAGTGTAAATCTGCATATGAGACTTGGGTAAAGCTTGAGAATATTTACAAAGGTGATGGAAAGGTTCATCGAGCTAAGATCCAGACATTCAAAAGATAGTTTGAGAGTTTGAAGATAGAAGAGGAAGAAAATATAACAAGTTATCTTTTGTGGGTTGATCAAATAGTTAATCAGATTCAAGGTCTTGGAGAAAATATAGAAAAATTAGTGATGGTACAAAAGGTTTTGAGATCTCTACCATTGAGATATGATGCAAAGGTTTTGACAATTTATAAAATGAAGGATCTAGCCAAGCTAAAGATGGGTGAACTACATGGTATTGTTATGGAATATGAGGTGCAGACCAAAAAAGAGAAACCCTCAAAGAGGGAAGTTGCTTTCAAGACATCAAAGAAAGATAAGGCTAAGATTCAAGAAGAAAGTGATATCTCTTTTGATGAGGAAGATGACAATGGAGATCTATTCATCCACAAGTAAAAAAAGGGCAAAGGTAAATATCAAGGAAAATTACCATTTAAATGTTTTAAATGTGGTAAGATTAGACATTTTGTAGCTAAGTGCCTAGATAAGAATAATGGTGACAATGAAGAAGGAAAGTCTATATACAAGAAGAACTTCAAAGGAAAATTCAAGAAGGGATTCAAGAAAAAGAATTTATATTATAAAGATCCTAGCTCAATCGAAGATAGTGGATTCAATGACTTAGAATGAAGAAGAGATTATATTCATGACCATACATGAAGATGCCTTCAAAATCAAAAGTATAGATGATCAATAAGAAGAACATGATGAAGATGAGGTTAATCTAGAAGGAGAACTCATTTGTGCCTTAGAATAATTAAAAGCTCTTGAGAAGAAGAATCAAAGATTGAAGCTCTAAATAGAGAAAAATGAAAAGGTGTCAAAGACAATAATTGAAGATCTACAAGCACACATTGAAGAAGCCAAAAAAATTGAAGAAGATCTAACAGCTCAATTACAAAAAGTAACTAAATAATGTGAAAGGTACATTATTGAAATTGCCTCTTTAAAAGAAGATAATGAGAAAACAAATAAAGCAATCAATGATAAAGTTGTAAATGATTCAAAATTTGAGAATAGCACTAACATGTTGAATAAGATATTAGAAAGTCAAAAATCAATATCACATAAGATAGGTATCATATTTGATAAGAAAAATAGTTATGATGGAGTCCTTACAAAAGAAGCAATAAAAAGGGAAGAAGTTAAGAATGCAGAGGAAAACTCAAACAAAGAAGGTTGAAAGGAATAGAGCTACAAAAGATAACCAAGTCAAAGATACACAAATCAAAATAGGTTTTATTTTCATGATTATTGTTTTTATTGTAATAGTTATGGTCATAAGAAAATAGACTATTGGAAAAGAGCTAATAATTCTAGAAACAAGGAGAAGGAAACTTATATAGAGTCAATCAGAATCCACAACTCTTTTGCTCCTCTATCAGGCTTTGATAAAGAGGCCATAATATGTTACAAGTGAAATAATTTTGGACATATATCCCAACATTACAGAAGTGTGTTCAATTCAGTCAAGAAGGACCAAATTTTCAAGGTTCCATTCATCAAGAAGAAAGTTTAGATAGATTCATGGTAAAAGAAACAACTTAAAAAGTCTATGTTAGTCCAAATAGCCTTGCATGAAAGAAATAAATAAAAGTCATGGTTCATTGACATCAGATGTTTGAGGCACATGACATCAGACAAGAGCAAGTTCATAAATTTACATAAGATCAATGGTAGTATAGTGAAATTCAGAGATAATACCACTGATAGAATAACCAAAAAAGGTACATTAAGTTTGGATAATGGTAGAACTAAGACTAAAAATATTCTATATGTAGAAGATCTTAAGCATAATCTATTGAGTGTAAGTTAAATATGTGATCAGGGATACATATTAAAGTTTTATGCAAAAGATTGTGAAATTAGGAGAAAATATTTAGATGTGTTGATTGCAGATGCTTAGAGGATAGGTAACAATTTATATATGTTATCAGATATCAAAGGTCAAAGATGTTTGAGTCAGGTTGAGGAAAGTTGGATGTGGTACAGGATAATAAGACACATAAATTTTGACAATCTTGTCAACATTAAGAAGAAACAAGCAATTAAAGATCTTCCAAATATTACAAAGCCCTCCAACATGCTTTATGAACCATGTCAGCATGGGAAGTAGATCAGAAGATGGTTCAAGACAAAATAATACTTGACCACTCAGATGTTAGAGCTTGTTCACACTAATCTATGTGGACCTACCAGAACTCAAAGTACTCAAGGTGAGAAATACTTCATGTTTTTTATTGATGATTTTACATGTATGACTTAGGTGATGTTTTTGAATAAAAATTTATAAGCTTTCAGCCACGTCAAAGGATTCAAGGCTTTAGTTGACAATAAAATTAGTTTGAAGATTAAGTGTTTGAGATCATATCGAGGAGGAGAATTCATGTCAAATAAGTTTATTAATTATTGTGAAGACCATGGGATAAAGAGACATTATTAAAAAACTAGAACTCCACAATAAAATGGAGTAGTTGAGCAAAAAATAGAATAATTCAGGAGATGGCGAGGACAATCTTAAATGAATTTAAGATACCATATAAATATTGGAGAGAGGTAGTAGGAAAATAGTGCATATCCAGAATAGAGCATTGTTGAGAGTCAATAGTGACAAGACTCCCTATGAGCTATGGAAAGACAAACCAACTACTATTGAGTATTTTATAGTTTTTGGTAGTGATGCTTCATAAAGAGAACTAATGAAAAATTGGGTAAGTTTGAATCTAGAATAGATAAAGGTATATTTCTTGGATATTCTTTCAAAATTAAAGCTTATATATGTTATAATAAAAGAACCAAGAAGATAGTTGAAAGTGTAAGTGTTAGGATAGATGAAGATGTAACACAAAGAGCCAATGATTCGATAGACACTCTTAAAATCATTGAAGAAGAAGATTTTGAAGAATCAGATGAAGATGAGAAGAAGGAGAAAAAAGTCACCAAGACCCCATCCAAATATGTCTAGAGAAATCATAATGAGAGTGACATCATCAGGAACATAAATGAAGGAGTTCATACTAGAAGGATGATGGTAAGTGAATCTAAGCAAGTTAATTTTTCTTTGTTATCCAGAATTTAGCCTAGAAATTTTTTAGAATCTAGACATGATGAGCATTGGGTTAAAGCAATGGATGAAGAATTAAATTAGATAGAAAATAATGATACTTGGGAATTGGTACCTAAAACAAATGATCAAAATGTGATAGGAAAAAAATGGGTATAAAAAAATAAGTTTAATGAAGATGGTGAAGTTACCAAGAATAAAGCAAGGTTAGTATGTAAAGGATATGCTCAGATTGAGGGTATAGATTTTGAAGAAACTTTTGCACCAGTGGCAAGGCTAGAGGCTATTAGAATGTTTCTTACATATGCATTACTTAATAATTTAAAAGTGTTTTAGATAGATGTCAAGTATGATTTCCTACATAGGAATCTAGAAGAGGAGGTCTACATTGAGCAGCCTAAGGGATTTCTTCTCTCAAATGATACTAGTCATGTATGTAGATTTAAGAAAGCACTGTATGGATTGAAACAATCTCCCAGATCTTGGTATGCAAGGCTTGATAAGTACCTACAAGATCAAGGTTTCAAGAGAGGTTTTGTTGATAGTAATATCTACATTAAAACAAAAGGTGAGCATCAGTTGATTTTTGTGGTCTATGTTGATGACATAATATTTGAAGAAAACATTGAAAAGATGACAAAAGATTTTTTTGATAATATGCAAAAAGAATTTGAGATGTCTATGCTTGGAGAATTATCATTTTTATTAGGGTTGGAAATATTTTAGTCAAATAAAGGAATTTTCATATCTCAAAATAAATATGCCAAGGAAATGTTGAAAAAATTTGGTTTTGAGGATTGTGCACCAATTGGTACACCAATGGATATAGGGAACAAGGTTAGTAAGGATGAAGATTCACCTATTGTAGATCAATATTTATAGAGATATATGATTGGAAATCTTTTATAGTTGACAACATCAAGGCTAAACATCATGGATGCAGTAGGCATGGTTGCAAGATATCAGGCAAACTTGAAAGAGAGTCATGTTCAGTTGGTGAAGAGAATATTCAAATATGTCAAGGGGATATTAGATTATGGATTGTGGTATCCCATAGACAAAAATTTCACTTTGGTTGATTATACAGATTCAGATTAGGAAGGTTGTTTGGATGATAGAAAGAGTAAAAGTGGAAGAGCTTTCTTCCTCGGTGATAGCTTAGTATCATGTCTAAGTAAGAAGCAAAACTCAATATCACTTTTTATAGCTGAAGCAAAATATATTACAGTAGTGTTGTGTTTTACTCAAGTGCTTTGGATGAAGTAAAATTTATAAGACATCAAGGCAAAATATGATGAACTTATCTCTATTTTTTGTGACAACATAAGTGCTATTAATTTTTATAAGAATCTAGTGATGTATTCAAGAATAAAGCATATTCGTATCAGATATCACTTCTTGAGAGAGAAGGTTGTAGATCAGTAGGTTAATTTATAATATATCAATACTATAGAATAAATTGTAGTTATTTTCACAAAGGCACTACTAAAGGACACATTCGAGTATCTACGATAGAATTTGAGAGTAATTTCTTTTACTTCTTACCATTGAGGATCAACATCAGTTGAGGGGGGGCTAAGTGTTAGCTCTAGGATAGACCCTTTGCCATTGATGTCAAAGGGGGAGAAGTATATAAATAGGTATATGGAACATGTACATAAATATATCCACGAATAGGTACATGGAATAGGTACATGATGTTACAGTAAGTGGGAGTTACTGTATATTTTTTAGTTGGAAGTATATGTAGGTTGACATGTGCAATATAGGTTTTAGGATGTGGTAGTTTTAGTTTGAGGTTGCCATCAATGATAAAGGGGGATATTGTTGGAAATATTGTGATTGATGTCAAAGGTCTAACATTATTGGTGATAAAGGCCCCATAACATTTATTTTCTAAATGTGTTTTTAACATTCATATTTTAGCTAAACTGTGTTGATATTTATTTAACATTAATGAATATATTTTTGGTTGCAAAAAGTCAAAATAGGGCCCATGAAGAAGTCAAAGAGTCACGAGGTAAAGACAAAAGAGGGAAATGACACATTTTCCCATGAAAGGTCATATTGAGGAATTCAAAGAGTCACCAAGTGAAGACAAAGGATTAAGGGTGCATTTTCTCATGAAGGGTCACCTTGAGGAATTTAAAAAGTCACCAAGATAAAGACAAAAGGGGAAAAGATTCATTTTCTCATGAAGCGTCACCATGTGACTTTTCAAATGAAAATATTTGAAGGGTCATGCAAATGTGGCACCATTTTCCATGAGGATTAAAGGGTCACAAAGGGTGAATGTGAAAGGTCATTTGGTAAGCTATAAAATGAGGCTTGGGAAGCCATTTGTAATATGCAAGAGCATGCATGGTTTGTAATTGTTCTATATAAGAAAAGATGAGAGAATAGAAAGAGATATTGTAGAGTTATATCATTTTTTGAGAAAGCAACATTGAGAGATAGTTGTTTTTTACATAAGAGAGGTTGGTGTTCTTGTGGGTTGGTGCTCATAAATAGTTTTTGTGTTGGTGCTCGCCAAAGGGGTCAGAGATCTTACAAGCTAGTGCTTGAAAACTTTGTAATTTTAGTTGGTGCTCATTCACATATTTGAGATAGTTCTCTGTGGTTTTTCCCACGTTGGGTTTTCACATATAAATATGGTCTCTCTCTCTCTCTCTCTCTCTCTCTCTCTCTCTCTCTCTCTCTCTCTCTCTCTCTCTCTCTCTCTCTCTCTCTCTCTCTCTCTCTCTCTCTCTCTCTCTCTCTCTCTCTCTCATGTGGTGTATATTATTGTTTCAATTTTATTACATATCTTAAATGTATGGTTAAGTGGAGTTTGATTTAGTAAAAGTTTTATAAGATATATGATATATTGATTTACCCCCCCCTCTCAGTATATCCCATGCTTAACACTAAAATCATTCTTGTCCAATTATTCCATAATTTCAAATGGACAATACCTCAATAGATTTAGCTTCTTAGAATTACCTTGGAGTCTTTATCTACTTAATTAAAACCATACGTTATTACCAATAAGGAAACTATGCTTAGTCATATATCAATCATGTCTCACTTTTTACTTAGCTTAAGACTCGTTCAACTTCTCTTTCACTTAGAGGTAAATTATCTAAATTTTATCAATGAATTTCTCAGCTTCATGGACCTCAGATCAAATTTCCTATTTCTTTTTTATGGTTGTCTAAAAACAACATCAAATTCACAAGGAGATAAGTATCCAAAACAAGTTTTAGAAGGAGATTTACTACTAGAAGAATGTAAAGCACTACTATAATAATGTTTGTACACCAAATTTCTATCCAAAGTCTTAAGATGCTTCATATCACACCCTCTCAAATGTTGTACCAATTTTCAATTCATAACCTTTGTTTTCCTATTGGTTTGTGGGTGAAAAATAGTAGACTATTTTAGTTGAGTATCCATATTTTCCCATAATGTGGCCCAAAAATTCCAAAGAAACCTTGAGTCCCGATTTGAAAGAATAAAACTAGGTAAACCAAAGTGAACCCACACAGTAGAAATAAACTACTTATTTTCATGACTACCTTTGAGGGTCTTACTACAAATAATAAGAATACACATCTTACTAAACTGGTCCACAACTAGAAAGAGATATTCATGCCCCTTCCTTGACATAGGCAACCCACTAATAAAAACCATGAAAATGGTTTCCTAAGGCCTAGAAAGAATTGGTAACGGCATATATAAACCCAAATTTTTGTTGCTAGGCTTACTAGTACTACATAAAACACATTCTTTTATGAAATTGGCAACATCTATTTGCATATTAGGCCAATAAACATATATTTACAAATTTCTAACAATCCTTATAACACCAAAATGCCTTTCAACTTTTGTAGTATGTCCCTCCCTCATTATCTAAACTCTTTCTTCTTTGAGCACACAAAGCTTACCCAACTTGTATATAAATCCATCTTGAAGATAATAATCCTTCTTGGGATCAAACCCTACAGCTTGGGATTTTCTTTCTTGAAGAAAACACTTCCAAAAATTTGTATCATGTTCATATCCCTCTACATAAGATTCATAATAAAAGGCTCAAGAAGAGTTATGGTGCCCATGGATAAAATCAAAGGAGATATTGATAACATGTTAGCTATTTTGTCAATCAAGCCTTTATTATATTTAAAAATCAAATAATTTTTTTACAAAAATCCCATCTATTTATAGTGCCTAGCTTGTTGAAGTTTAGTTTGATCTTTCCAATATTGAAGAGGTTGATAGTCTGTATGGATATTAGTTTCCTTACCCATAAGATAGTGCCTCTATTTTTTTAACCAATTGATTAAAATCATATAGTTATTTTTCATATTTATGATAATTTAAGATTTCACCATGGAATAACTTAGAATGGTATCGTATCAACTTACCTCCTTGAAGTAAAATTCCCCCATAACATAATGACTAGTATTCATTTCCACCTCATAAGGCAACTATAAGTTAGGCAAAGTTAAATCTAGAACATGGCTAATATTATGTTTGAACAACTCACATACACTTTTTTTCTTATTACACCAAGTAAAAGTCTTACCACCTACTATAATGGTGAAAAAGGTTGTAGTTATGGAAGAGAAGTTCCTGATGAACTTCCTCAAATATTAAACTACACCCACAAATATTTTTATCTCAGTCACATTGAAAGGCCTTAGCCAATTCATAATGGCCTCTACCTCATTTAGATTAATCCTCAACTCCCCATATCCAACCACGTGCCTCCCAAAAAATAGTGATTATTGGGAAAACTCACATTTTTTCTCATTCAACACTCTTCAAAACTTGAAAAACTTGTTTGAGGTGTTCAACATGCTCATCAAAAGTTTTGTTGAAAATAAGAATATCATCCAGATATATAATGCCAAAATAATCAATAAATGGTCTCATTTCCTCATTCATCAACCACATGAAGGTAGTTGATGCATTACATAGTCTAAAATGTGGAACCAACCACTCATAAAACCCTTGCCTTGTTTTGAATATTATCTTCTAAATGTCCCATTCCTTAATCTGCACTTGGTGATACCCAAATTTAAAATCAAGCCTAGTAAAATATTTAAGATGCTAAATTTGACCAAGAATATCATCTATTTGTGGAAGAGGGTACCTATTCTTGATGGTTATCTTATTAAGTGATCTATAATAAACATAGATTCTCTATAAACCATCATTATTAGGTACTAAAAAAATAGGAGAACCACATGGAGAATTACAAGGATATATTACACTTTGATTGATAAAAAAATGTAACTATTAGTTTACCTCATTGTTATCCTTCAAGGATTGCCTATATAATTCAATATTTAGAAGTAGACTGTTGGGTAGAAATGAATTGTGTACTCAATTTGCCTAGCAGGTAGTAACCCTGTATGCTCCTAAATAATATCCTTTGAATTGTTGCATTTTCTCTCCCATACACTTATACTCTTTATTAGTATACATGTTATGAAAAAAAATATTTACTACTACTTCTTTATCTATAATATGTCTCAAGTGAAGCAAATTAAATTTCTCACTAGAATTAATAAGCTTCTTAGCTTTAGAGGCACTTACCAAGGACATCTTTGAATCACCTTTGTAGGCTGAAATGATCTATCTCTTTCCATACTTTAGAAAATGGTATTGGCTGGATTTCATCATGAAGATTGCATCCTAGATATACATGTAAGGGTTTTCAAATAATACACCACACACATAAAGATGTACAACATCCACTATAAATTCATTAATGAAATTTTCATTAATACCAAACTCAACCTTGCATTATTTGGTCTCCTTGATGTATAATCCTTTCTTTTCTCAACCCAAAGCATATAAGATTAGATGATTGTAAGTTTCAAACCCTAATTTATATACCAACTCCTTGCTTATTAAATTTTCTTGTGAAAAAGTATCAAAATAAACATCCACTTTTATTTTATTTAATCAAATTTTAATATTTAAAATCTTAGAAAGCTCACTTTTTTGAGCACTACTACTTCCCAAACATAACTCTCTATTGAAAAAGTTACAACACAAAGAATCATCTACCCCTAAGTTGAAACCAATATTGTCACCTTGGAGAGAAGACATAACCTTTTTATTCTTGTTGTTCTTAAATGGATATGATTCTGGGTGGAGCTTCCAAAAATTATCCTTCAAATGAAAATCAACTGTGCATTCACCACAATGTTTCTTAGTATCCTTTTTAGAAATAAAAGTAGAATTTTGCTTACCTTTCCCTTTACCTTTACCTTTTTACTTAGAGTTTTCTTGTTTCTTGGAGCTATTTTAAAGGGTAGATCAATCCTTCTTCTTGTCCATATCTAATTAGTGAGCTTGAGACAATCCTCATCTACATTTGTAGGCTTGGCCAAGAGGATTGGTCTCCTCAAATTACCATGGAGTCCACCAACGTGCTTCATCAAGAGATCATATTCTAGTACATCTTTGCCCATTTGAAAACCTTCTTACAAAACTCATTTTTATACTATTGCACAATTTGACATTTATTTTGGCTAAGATATTACTAATACATGGACCTCTCTTCCTTATAATAAATAGGATATAATTGCTTCTTTATTATAATCTTAAAATATTCCAATTTAGTAATAGGAGGAAGTTTATTAATAACTAAATAATTAACATATATCTTAAACCAAGTCAAATCATGATTAAACAACTTTATCCTTGAAAAATAAATATTTTGGTTCCATTAATTTAATGCAAATTGAAGTATATCTCAAGTTTGGGTAGCCAATATTCAGCCTCTCTACATTGACATCCTCATCATACAACTCAATTTTGATATTTGACTTAGCTTTGAATGGAGGTGGAGTTGGGTTGGAATGGGTCTCCTCTTCCTTATTCTTGATGGTGGTTGTCAATCCCTTTCATTAAATAATGTCAATCTAGGGCTGGTGTCTGAAGGTAATATGTAATAAGAGAAAGAGATCTCTGGAAAATGGTTCCTTATACCAAACTCTACACTTACAGAAATTGAAAAGCACTCTTATAAAAATTAAATCACACATGTGTTAAATTAAATATAACTTAAAATAAAGTAAATTACTAAATTAAAATAAATTATAGACAAATAAAACAAATGCAGGTTCATAATAAGCTATATCAAAAGGAATGCTTACATGATAAAAGAAAGTAAAATAATAATTAATAATAAATAGATAATTACATAACAAAAAAAGTAAACACAAACACATGGATCCATCTTCCTTAACATGAGTGGCTAGATCATTCCTTAGAGGAGGATTTTAATCAAAATTACAAGCTTTTATGCCACAAACTTCAGAATGAATTATTTAGAATAATGGAGAGAAAAAGAGACTGATTGATTCAATGGTGTGGAAGGCTACATTCATAATCTCATGCTTCCAACCAATGCCTTATTTAGGAATAACAACCTAAGTATTCTATCCTATCTCAATCTCCACAAAATATGGAGAGAGAAATTATTATAGGAATTAAATTCTCTAAATTATACAAGTCTACGTTTAGATATAGTCTATAAACAGAAAGTCTATATATAGAAATACTATATATAATAAGTTTTATGAGGTAGCTGAAAATGGCCTTGATCATCTTTGGATGTACCAAGTAATCATTGAAATGCCTTAGAAGTGCTTTATAAATGATTCTATAGTGGTTTTGTCAAATTTTGTAGTAAGCTTGATAAAGTTCATAACATAGCTAATGAATTCCATAGCAAGCCTGATGAAGTCTATAGCTCACATGTAGAAGTCCATAGCTTGGACAAAACACTAGATATTTAATTATAATTTTCCTCTAATCCCATATAATCATGTCAATACTTTACTATCATTATTTTATCCTATTAAATTACCATTCTTGTAGATATCTATTCATAGAAATGATCAATTCTTAAGAGTAGACAATAGTGCTTTATTGACTAACTCAAGAGCTTAGTGATGAAGGTGATATCTAAAAATGTTTTTATGTATCTGTTTCCACTCAATTTCACACCCTTGGAGAGGTAGTTCAATCCTACTCCAATTGAGTGAACCAATGGGATTACCTGTAGACCTGTGGGTCGTCTATAGTAGGGGTAAACCTCTAGATTGAAGAGCTATCTCCCTTGATATATCTATCTAAGCTCATCACCTATGCTACTAACTTGTTTAGATGAAAATGGATGTAGAAAAAATGAAATAAACCTATTCTAATGAGGTGATGCACCAAGTTAATCTCCACAAAAATACAATGTACTTTCACTATGAAAGGTAATTCACAAAACTGACTTCAACATCCAAGGTTTCCCTATCATAAGTATTTCAACACAGAGGTATGATTTAATGAATTTCTCAAGGTAGATGAATAAGGGGTTTAATGGTAGA
Source organism: Torreya grandis (assembly GCA_037957365.1). Classification (NCBI taxonomy): domain Eukaryota; kingdom Viridiplantae; phylum Streptophyta; class Pinopsida; order Cupressales; family Taxaceae; genus Torreya; species Torreya grandis. The sequence continues at coordinate 1,557,947 of JARHVA010000039.1, read as the reverse complement.
AACTTTTACTCTTCCTTACAATTAAAGATATACAAGAACATTAACTACACTTCATGTGACCTGTTAGAGAGTATACTACTTGCACAAAACATAAAAGAGTAAGGTGAACACAAGTATAGATGATTATCACTTGTCATTCAAATATTAACTAATTTAGGGTTTAATGATAGACACTAATACTCTTCCTTACACTCAAAGATATATAAGAACATTAACTACACTTCATGTGACTTGTTAGAGAGTAGACTACTTGCACAAAACATGAAAGAGTAAGGTGAACACAAGTATAGATGATTATCACTTGTCATTCAAATAATAAATAATTCACACACTTAGATAAGAATTTGAAAAATCAAAACCAGATTTAAATATTTTATTTGAAGGCAAAAAAATTACTCATACTAGTCAAGCTTTGCCATACCAGATCTAGATTGTTTACAAAGCCAAAAGTGGCTACCTATATAGATAAGTATAAAGAGAGAGAAAGAGAGGCGTAGTAGAAAAGGATTAAAAAGTGTCCATATGAGTTAAAAAAATAAAGGGAGTTATGAGACAATCAAAAAAAGCTACCAATGCCATGTGTCTCACTCATAAAGATGCTCTAACCTTCCAAGTTATGTAGGGGTTACAACTTAGATTGACACCTTGATTAGCTTCTTGAAAACTACCTTTCCTTGCATAAGAAGATTGATAAATGGACTTATACATCATTAATTAACCATGAATTGATATCATACACCTCCTTGTAGTCCTTCCATGCCTTAATAAACTTCTCTGATTTGGCATTCCATCATTTATGTGCATAGGTGTTTTGAAACTCTTCTTTTCCCATGTTTGGCTTGGTCCAAGTGACCCAAAAACCTAAGAATATTTTTCTCCATGGATTTTATTAAAATATGTTAAAAAACTTGAAACAAGCAATTTTGTTTCCTAGAAGAACTCCCAAGAAATAGTTCTGCTCCTCAAGCCCTCACAAGGCCTATTTTCCTTATAGCCTAAAAAACCTATAAACCTAATTATGTAGGGGAATGTATGGATTTTAATTTTTTTTTAAAAGGAATACTATAGGACCCATTATTTCCTTACATCTCTATGTCAAATTTCATGTCCTGACTCTGAGTGGAAGCCCCTTTTTTTGCCTTTCTCTCTCTTGAATTAGGCCTCAATTAGGCTTCCCTACTAGGACTCTATTTTATTGCTCTAGAATTCTCCCACACATTTTAAAAAACACAAAATAATGTGATTAAATTTCCCTAGTATATCACCAACTTTAATGTAAATTTTGAGGCCCTAAGACCCTATGGAAGTATGCTAACCATGATATGACCTTGTCACCTAGTCTCATTTTAGTCTTGTTTGAGACTGCCTTGGAAAATGATCCTTGTTTGGTCATCTCTAGAATATCCTATGGAAATTTTTAGGATTTAATAGTTATGAAACATCCCAAATTACCTCATCCAATTATTTTTAAGTTATCTCTTTCTCATAACACCTAAAAAACAAAAAAAAACATGAAAAATAGGGAATTTATGACAATTTGTACAATTACAACTATATAATAAGTACGTGTGTATAAATTCCTTAGATTACACAATAAGATACAAGAGGTTTTAGTATCAAAATATATCATTATATGTGCTTGATAGGTCCATTTTTCCTACTTGGTCACCATCAAGATTTTAAAAGGGTTCTAAGCACATTTCGTACTTAAGGATTGTTCATAAATAACATATTCTCTCTCTTATAATGCCACAAGATTGTTTTTAGGGAACCAATAAAACAAACCTAATCATCATTGATTCCCATGTAAATCCTCATGAAATATATGAGTGTGAGAAGGTACTCCTCGAGTACCAAATGTGTATTTTGTGTACTCTAACAATAGTTCTAGGCCAAAATGGCTATCTCCAGGTTTCCCTTTGCAAACCAATATATATATGACCTCTAAAAAAACCTTAGGAATGTTATAAAATATGTCCTATATATCCATTATACCCATTGTGCTCTAGACTCCTATCTCCAAATGTTGATGCCTTGAGGAGTGTATTAGGCCTATAGGCCTAATGACTATATTCTTTATGTTCTACCTTTAAATAGAGTGATCAAATCACTCAAACACTTTTTATTTCATGTAAATCACTCTCTAAAAATTTATATCACTCATGTTCTCTAACCTAATCCATTTTCTCACTTTATGTCACATAACACAGTCAAATCTTAAGAGCTTAGTGTATATATGTAGGTCTACATTAGACTTTAGGGACCCCTGTAGGTGTGATATTACTATGAGAGATTATATTTATTATTTATTAATTTTCATTTATGTGCTTATGTATTTTATCTATCAATATGGAGTTAACCCTACTTATATATCCTTGACATATCTCTCACTTGGTGAACAAGACTAACCCTTGCCAATGGAGTAAGCAAGGTCTGAGACAAAATAATGGGTATATCTACTATTTATATGGCTTTTAGGTTACCATGAATGTCTTGGTCCACTTATAAACATATTTTATATATATTCACAAGGTGTGAACATGCTTATGAATCCCTCAAAACATCAATCTCTCTCATGACTAGTTGGATCTGCTTATGACTGTATGGTTTTATAAACTCCTTAGGACATTTGACTATGTAATTCTTTAATGATATCAACAAGATATTTGAAGGTGCAAAACACCAATTCAACCTTAAATATATCAGTCTCATTTAAGTTTTGAGAAGTTGTTTATTAGGTATACCAATGCAAAAGAAGAGTTTTAAGGCCATTTAGGCTTCTTAGGTCTTTATCATGAGATGTCACTATGGAATTCAAGATCACTATTCAAATAATTTAAGTTAACTTATCCCATTTGAAAAATTAACTACATAATTATCAAATATCTTACTCCTTATATTTTTGACGATGATACGCTACCTAGACTGAGCAAACTTATAGGTGATGCTCTCTATGCATACAATGACTAGACGTAAGTTATCTTTATCACGTCAATAGGTAGGTGGGTTTGACCATGTTTCAACTCAGGGATCTATATTTAGAGTTCCACTTAACTTTTTCACAAAATTTAAACCCTAAAAATTTATTCACCTTTAATCCTTATCCATTGGCTTGGTTATAGGTGACTTCTTGGTTGTGCATAGGGTACATTAACTGCATACTTTGTGTTCTAAACATCTCCTTCATACCAATGATCTCATTAGTGACTATTGGATTTTTTTTGGCAATCCAAAGTAGGCTTAGAGCTATTTCAAAGATCTCTGCTCCTTACTTAGGCTTAGAACTAGCATATCTTCTCTTAGTGACCTTTAGGTGCTAGAGGGTTATTTAAGTGTTAAGATTTACATTTAGAAGTTGGTACTCTCAATTAACATGATGTTTGAAGGTTTCAACTCAAAGGATTTAATTCTAGTGTATTACAGGTTCTTCCAACACCTTTTTTGACATTTTGAAACCACTTTTCACTTTCTTCTTCCATATAAAGTACTGTAGGTGATCTTCTAGGATTGTCAACTCAGTCCCTTCGTTATCCCTTGAATTATAAGTGACTTAGGTGATCCTTAATAGTTTATGTCCTATAATTCTATATTAAAGGAAAATTGGAGAAGGTTTTAATGTATTAGCTTGCTTGTGTGTTGATCTGACGGACTTTGGTCCAAAATGAGGACTTATAGGTTGTGGCCTATAGGTCATTACATACTTATTTAGGATACAAATCCACTTCCTTAAGTTTTTATACCTTTCAACACTATTAAATCTATCACACTTCCTTGTCATTATTTCAATGTATCATAGAGATTATAGGCCAATTATCATTCCACCTTCAACTCATCTGTCTGACTAGTCTCTACAGACTGTATATAGTTATCTTATGCATAAGTATTGTGAGCTAAGGATTGTGGTTTCTCAAAAATTTCATTCTCTTTTGATGGAAAAATTGAAGATCATTACCTTTAATTATGATACATCAATTGTGTTTGAGCCAAATTAGTAATCAAATATGTAGTGGACTACATAACACAGACCATGCTCCCAAATAACATCACACTTGAAGAATATGGACAAAGACATATATTAGACAAAATCACATGAAATCCATTAATTTTAAGGATAGTTCATGAGTTATTAATTGTTTATAACCTTTGAGAGTGACCACCATGAATAAAAAATAGAAAATTGTAGTAGGATTGATTGAACACCTTGTACATCAAGACACCTTTCCTCCAAGTGAAGGCACTTCATGGAGATTATTTATCTGATTAAAACACCATGAAATTTATATTCTTGAACTCTAAAAACCACCCTAAAAAACATTCCTCTCCATTTAATTCTGAAGTGGAGAAATAGTTGCAAGAATAGACCCCTCTTTGATGGATAGGACATAGTGACCTATTATCACTCTTAATGATTTTTCATAAATATTAGGTCACCAATATGTAAAAAAATTCCACTTATTTAAATATTATTAGGATATCTAACAATGGCCAAATTTTAAGCTCTAAACTCTCTCTCTCTCCTAGTCGTACCATTTAGTTCAAATCTGCCTTCCTAAGCTTGTGAAGAGAGAAATGAAGTAAAAAGAGTGTCTGGAGTGTCAGTTAGACTTAAATATTGGTTAAAATCTAAAAAATTATCTTATGTATCCCAAGTGACACTTAAAAAAAATTGAAATTTGATCTTGCAAGGTCGTACAAGTGCTTATAAAGTGTCCTTTTGCTTAGTTTAGGCATTAAACTATAGATGTTGTCAGTATCTGACTATACCTAAAAATTATCTAACCCATTTATGACATCAAGTATGTTTGTAATCTTTTTGAAACAATTTATTCTTAGAATAGTATGCCCAACTTTCAAATAGGCCAAAAGGTGGCCAAATTGATATTTTGCATATGAGAGTCAAATAAAAGGTTAGTACATAATAATATTACTCTACTGACATATCAATAACATTTTATAATTAAATTTAACCATAATAAACCTTTTAATATGTTTGACAACATCAAGACCTTTTAATTGACCCATAAGACTAGACAAGTGAACATAAGACCAGAACCTAGACAAGATTAGACAAGGATAAATATGACCATATGGAACTATTTAAGACCATTTAGGACCATAAAAATACCATGAATTTTTTTTGGAAACCATATTAAGTTTCAACCAAGGGTGTGACCAATTTTTACTTGAGGTCAAAATTTGGTAAACATTCTTGGTGATTCATAGGGGTAGCATGCCTGCAATGCTAATGGACAAGTAGCCGTGTCCTTTCATTAGGAAATGGAGACACTCTTATGATACAATATGAAATTGATATGCCTTATAAATAATTAAAACTCACACTAAACACACAACCAAAATCAAACACACTATGCTCAAAATAATTTAGGGAAACCACACACAAAAGACTCAAAATAGTGCACCTAACCTACTATGTACAGACCTTAAAACATTTTTGAGGTAATGAAACACTTCTTATTGAGTCACATATACTCCACAAGAATAATTCACCATATTATGGATGTTTTTAAAATAAAATTTGATTGTGAAGGTGATAAAAATACTTACCGCTCATAAGACCTTTGCTAACTGTAAGTGAATCATTTGAAGCTCCATTTAATAGTCCTTCTAGCTTTCCTTTAGGTCTGCTTGACAATACAACCTGTTTGATCTCCTTCATGATAATTTGATATTTGTTAATTTTATTTTTAGGATTCATGAAAACTTTCTTTGCTTCACCTTCATCTATACCATGATATGCCTAATTTCTAGGGCCATCATACTTGCCTTCTTGTTGGTCAAACATGTATGCATGTGACTCAATATCAGATTGAGGCTTAGGCTGCTCTTTAACCACAAAAAATTCTACCTTGGTATAATTTCACTCTTCCAAGACTATAGCTTGCTTGACAGTGACTTGACACTCCTCTTCATGCTCATTAGGTCCACTAATGACCTAAATATCAAGCTCATGTTTGATTTGAGGGAGAGCTTCCTTACTTATTCAAATTCTTGAACTATGGCATGAAAATACTACTATATATCATCATCTTATTCATGAATATCACACTCATTTACTTATTCATCTTGGATAAGAAGATATGCATTATCTCCCTTATCATACTTTATCATACTTATAGACTTATCATTATCATCCTTATGAACATAGTATTTACCCATTATAGCTCATGTGAGGGAGTCATCAAGACTTACCTGATAATACTCATCACCCTCATCATGAATTATATATGTGCCAAGGCCTATCTCTTCAATTAAATAATAATTATCATGATCATAAGTCTCAACACTATATTCATCTAAGAAAATATCATAAATACCTTCAAATTCAGAAGATGCTCCATCATCTGTGACATGTTCTTCTTGCTCATTGATAGTGAAATTTAGATTAGAACTAGTTTCCACATATGGTTCAATGTGAAACTTGGAAAATGGTTATGTTCTTATTATCACTTTATCTCCATGCCTCATTCTCAAAGATAATAAATACCAATCAATATAAACATACCCTCCTATCTTGGTCATGAAGTCTCTTGATAGGCAAATGGCAAAGTGTGCAAGGATATCCACCACCCCTATGTCTTGTAGAATTGGAAAACTTGGGTAGTCATTCAATAAAAATTTAAAACCTTTTATGATCCATATTTACTTGGATATTTTTGCATCAATATGCAACACTACTTTACTATATGGTTCATACTTCAATCCCAACTTGCCTGTAACTAGTTTAGGCATAACTAAAGTGCATGCCCCACTATCCATAATGAAATTATGGACCAGATTATCTCCCACTATGAGGGTAAGATATAAAGTTGGGGTATTTTAAGACTTGGTTTAAGGTTAAAAAATATGAGAAGGTTCATTTGTGAGGGCTGCACTAACATGCTTGGCTGGTTGGGGAGAAATATGGAGTTATAACAATTGATCTTGGAGTAATTGTTTTTAGCCAGACATATGGAGTATTTCCTAAAGAGGTATGCTTATTTTTGTGTTATTAAAAGATTTAATGATATTAAAATGGGACACACTAACCTTTTCTTGCATCCTTGGAGGAAATGAAGTACCTTGATATTGAGGCAATGAAGGTTTTACCACCTTTCCCAAGTTTAGATTTTCAAGAGATGCAGGACTTCTAGAGGTTACCACATTTACATTCGTACCTTATTGCCTTGAAGGGGGGTTTTTTGGAGTTATACCCACACCTTGAACATATCCTAAATCTCTCATATTTTAACTTGTGTTTAATGCAACTGAGGTCCTCTAATGTAGGACAAATTTCTCCTCCATTTGGAAGTTCATCAAGTTTACTCCTTAATTACTACATTATCCATTTGATTCTACTTGCATGGAGCTATCATATTATAATATCAAGTAAGGAGAAATACCTTCTTGAGAAACTAAATCTTTAACTTCACCCTCATTATCATTCATGAATTGACCTTGAGGATGACCCCAAGAATTTGTCCATTCTTCTCCTTGAACTAGGTTGCTATGGATTAGAACCATGGCTCTTAAAGTGGGACCAAAATTTAAATTGTAGGCATTAGGTGACCCATTTAAATTATTTTGAACTTGTCCCCTCCCTTGACCATTATGCCAAGGTGGAAATCCATTTGATTGTGGAGGATAATGGTAGGAGTTTTGGTAATCTCCAACATGTTGATTTTATTGCCTAGTTGAAGCTTTTAAGGCCTTATATTTTGCTTGCCAATCAATGACATCATCTAATTTCTTTGGATTAGATTTAGACTTGCTATTTATATTTATAAATGAAGTAAGGTTTGGAGGGGTGTTAGGCATGCTATGCATTGAGACTTTTAGAGGGAGCTTACTGACTTGGATCAAACTATTATTAGCTCTAATAGACACATCATAGGCATTAGGCAAGGTGTACCCTCCTATGGATTACAACATGATAGTTATATCAGTCACAATAACTCTGAGGTATATTGGAAAATAGAACTTGTAGGGTGTCTCATGGGAGGTGGAATCCTATTCCATGTCCTTTTGAACCTTTCATTGAAATCATACATAGATTTCTTAGGCCCTCTTTGAATGATATTCATCCGATGAATCAGTGATGTATGATCACTCTTGTCCTCAAATATTTAATTCAACAACTCTCCAAACTCATCCCATGTAGTAATGCATCCTCCTGACAATGTTCTATACCAATCAAGGGAGTTTCCCCTAAGGGGCATGGCAAGTAATTTGATTACTATATTAATATTAGTGATATTATGGAAATTACACAATTTAGAGATGTCTCTAATGTGTTCACTTGGGATTATAGGACCTTCCCCATTAAAAGAAGGAAAAATCTTAGTGGCATTAGGAGGGATATCATCATAAGTAGAAAGTTTTATGGGATTTTCAGTATTGAAAGCTGGGAAAGCATGTTGCCTAGCCATGTTTTCTTCAACCCCTTCTTCACTCTCTTGCTCTTCTTGACTTTAAAAGTCTTCTTGATCTCTAGGATCTCCTTCATGATTCTCAAGTGTCAGGAAAGGCTGAGGATATTGTAATTCAATAGGAAGTTCAATATGAGAGGGTGGATTTATAGGATGACTACCTCTACTAGTAGCTAACCTAGTATAGACCATGAATCATAAGAAAAAGAAATAATAAATCAATTTGCAACTAGATGTTATACCTTCAATGGAGTCACCTAATGCTAAGTAAGAAACACTTATGTATATGTGGTGTTGTCAAGACCAGTATTCACATTGACAAGAAGTGCTTGAGATAATAGTACCATCAAGCATGCCAAAACTATTGTCACTCAATTTTTCACCCTTAGAGAGATAGTTCAAACCTACTCCAATTGAGTGAAACAATGGGATTACCCCTATACCTATGGGTTATCTATAATTGGGGTAAACCTCTAAATTTAAAGGATAGCTCCCTTGAAATATCTATTCAAACTCATCACATTGACAAGAAGTGCTTGAGATAATAGTACCATCAAGCATGCCAAAACTATTGTCACTCAATTTTTCACCCTTAGAGAGATAGTTCAAACCTACTCCAATTGAGTGAAACAATGGGATTACCCCTATACCTATGGGTTATCTATAATTGGGGTAAACCTCTAAATTTAAAGGATAGCTCCCTTGAAATATCTTTTCAAACTCATCACCTATGTTACTAACTTGTTGAAATGAAAATGGATAGAAAAAAAAATGAAATAAACCTATCTTAATTAGGTTATGCACTAAGGTGAACTCCATAATACTACCATGTACTTTCACTATGAAATTTGATTCACAAAACTAACTTCAACATCCAAGGTTTCCTAACATAAGTATTTCAACATGGAGGTATGAGTCAATGCATTTCTAAAAGTGGATGATAAGAGGCATGATGGTAGACACTAGTAATATTCCTTACTTTTAAATACACACAATAACACTAAATACACATCATGTGACCTATTAGAGAGTAGAATACTTTCAAAAAACATGAAAGAGTAAGTTGAACACAAGGATAGATGATTATCACTTGTCATTCAACTATGCACTACTTCACACACTTAGGCAAGAAGTTGAAAACTCAAAACTAGATTGAAATATTTTATTCAAAGGCAAAATAGTACTCAAACTATCAAGGATTTACCATACCAAATGTGGATTGTTTTCAAAGCCAAAAGTGGCTGCATATATAGAGAAGTGTGAAGAGAGAGAGAGATAGATAGATAGAGAGAGAGAGAGAGAGAGAGAGAAGTATAAGAAGAATATTAAAAAGTTTCCATGTGAGTTAAAACAATAAATGGAGTTATGAAATAGCCCAAACTAACTTTTAAGGCCATGTGTCTCACTCTTAAAGATGCTCTAACCTTCCAAGTAGCATAGGGGTTACAACTTGGCTTGACACCTTGATTAACTTCTTGAAAATTATCTTTCTTTGCATAAAAAAAGTGAAAATTGGAATTATCTATAATGAATTTTCCCTAAAATAATCTCAAAAAAATCATTAGACACTTTCCATGCCTTAATAAACTACTCTAATCTAACATTTCATTATTCATATGCATGTGTCTTGAAACTCTTCATTTCCCATGCCTATCTTTGTCCAAGTGGCCCAAAACTCAATTTCATATTATTCAAGTATATTTTTATCCATGGATGCTCTTCAAATATGTTATCAGACCTAAAATAAACAATTTTTATTTGTGAAACAACTCCCAAGAACTCATTTTGCTCCTTGAGCCCTCACCAGCCTATTTTCCTTGTAGCCCTAAAAACCTATAAACCTCTTTGTATAGGATAATTTAAGAATTTAATTAAAAAACAAATTAATATTATATGACCCATTATGTCCTTATATCTCCATGTTAAATTTCATTTCTTGACTCTAATTGGAAGCTCATTTTTGCTACCTTTCTCTCTCTTAAATTAGGCCTCAATTAGGCTTCCTTGCCTAGGACCTTGTTTTATTGCTCCAGACTTCTACCTCATGTGTTAAATCACCAAAAATCATGTGATTCACTTTAAATATGATATCACAAAATTTCATGTCAATTTTGATCTCCTGCAATCCTGTTGAAGTATGCTAACCATGAAATGACCTTGCCACCTAGTCTCATTTTAGGCTTGTTTGAGATTGCCTTGGAAAATGATCCTTGTTTGGTCATATCCAAAATATATTATGAAATTTTTTGGGATTTAATAGTTATTAACCATCCCAAATTATGTCATACAATTATTGGTAAGTTTTTCCCTTCTCAAAACACCAAAAATCATGAAAAATAGGGCATTTATGCTAGTCCATATAACTGCAAGTACATGTGAAGAACCTCCTTGGATTCCTCAACAACATCCAATAGTTTTTAGGATAAAACCAAGTCATTATATGTGATTTATAGGTCCATTTGTTTTTCTTGGTCACTATCAGGGTTTAGGAGGGTTTTAAGCATATTTCTTTCTTAGGGATTATTCATAAATAACAAATCCTTTTTCTCTCTCATAATGCCATAATATTTTTTTATGGGACCCATAAAACACCTGAAAAAACCATTGGGTACCATGAAAATTTTCATGAAATATATGAGTGTGAGAAGGTACTCTTCGAGTAGCAAATGTGTATTTTGTGCACACTAACAGTAGTTCTAGGCCAACATGGCCATCTCCAGGTTTGCCTCTACAAACTAATACATAACTAACCTATGAAAACACCTTATTAAGGTTAGAAAATATATCCTATATCTCTATTCAACCCCTTCTACTTTGGACCCCAGTCTCCAAATGTTGATGCCTTGAGGAACATATTAGACCTATAAGCCTAATGGTTATATTCTTTATGTTCTACATTTGAATAAAGTGATCCAATCACTCAGACACTTTTTATTTCATGTAACTAACTATATTAACCTTTTATATCACTCATGTTCTCTCAACTAATCCATTTTCTCAATTTATGGCACTTAACATAGTCAACTATCAAGAGCTTAGGGTGTAGTTGTAGGTTTACATTAGCCTTTAGGGACCCCTTGTAATGTCCCCTTTTTAGCATGATCTTGTTTTATGATGATTAGCCTATTATGCAACCTTCGTAGGCTGATATGATGGATAGAGGGTCATGATGGAGCTTGGCTTGGCTTCGCTTAGCAAAATTTTTCTAGTTGGCTTTCGTTTGGGCTCGATTAGACATGTATTGAGGGAGATATTAATATTTGATTGATTTAATTAAATATTAATTATTTAGCATATTTTCATTATGAAACCCTAATTCTCAATTATGAAACCCTAATTAGGGTAAGCACACCTTTTTGAGGGTATAAGGGTTTCTTATTGGAGAGAGGCCATAATTATGATTATTGATTATTGATATTGAAGAATTTTGCTAAGTTTTTTTTGAGAAGGAGCCAAGGGTTTCTAGTATTCCAGTTGCATTGGAGAACGTACACTCTTTAGTGTGTGCAATTCAGAGGTTGTGAGAGAACAACCAATCTATTGCTAGTTTGAGAGATAACTCCATACAAAAGTTATCACAGAGGTTTACAGGTATTTATTCCATTAGGTTTTGTTTGAGAAATAAGGATTTTTCGTATTATCACCATATTTATTGAGATCAGGCATCCAGCATATAGGCCATTTTATACTATATTTTTCCATTGTACAAAGTCCGTACAAATCCATATTAGGCCATACCAGCCGAATCATAGATTGAAGAAGGGCACTGTTAGCAGTTGTAGGCCACAGGGAAGTGCAGAGACTGACATCAGCATCCCATATACCAACATCAGCCGACTGAAGACCGATGTTGGTAGAGTGACTGACTGACAGAGATCGACATCGGTAGTATATCAACCGATGATGGCAGTATAATTGACGTCGGTGACTATGTGTTGACACAGTAACTTGAACAATCCAAATTTAGAGTTATTTTCCAGTTTGCTAGAAGAACCAAGTTTTTAAGACAATATTTTCATATTATTTTTATATGCATGACAAATATTTAATATTGTAATCATTTGAAAGGATAATAAGATCATTGATTTGCCAGATAAGAGATTATTTTTCTATTTATTATTTATTTGAAATTATTTTTGCAAAAATTGCAATTTGTTCTTATTTCATACAAAAAAACACAAAAAAATTAGAATACACAGAAAATAGTCAAAAAAATATTCAGTTCTAGAGATCAGGGAAATAGGGGTTTCTACAGTGGTATCAGAGCTAAATCCTGCCATCCTGAGGGTTTAGCAATCTCATGTAGCCACAAGAGTTGGGACCACATAGGTACAACACACGCAGTAGATCCTTGATTAAAGGTACCCAGGTGTTAGAATGATAGCCAATCACCATGAGTGATAGGCGTGAGGGTAGCCCACCCAGGGGCCATAGACATAATGATGATCAGGACACCAGAGAATTATGATTACAGGTCATCAATAGATGACACAGGCACTTCAGGCACTTACTACTATGGTAGAGAGGATGAAACCACCTGCTAGATAGAATGGGGAACCAGGAGATAATAAGAGTGCTACTGTTAATTAGAGACCATAGCTGACTCATTCTAGGACTGCTGATAGGCCTACATGTCCTACATTTGTTTAGGATGAATCAGAAGAAGCACCAACAAAGGAGGCGGCAGGAGATTCCCTATTTACAGATACCCTCATGGCTGAAAATGATGAGTGGGACTTATTAGCTCCTCATGTTCGAGAGAGGATGACCTTTAATCATTTTGTTAATCAAAGGAGAGAACACTATAGATCAATGAGACAGGACAGGAGGCCTAGAGGTCAACTTAGTGAGCTGAAGAAGGCTACTGACAAGCTTTCTTTGACCACTTTTGATGAGAGTCGTAAGATGATAGCTCAAGCTTGGGTTCATAATCTTGACACATTCTTGGCATTGAGGCCAATGACAGAGAAAGAGGCCATCAAATATGCCACTTTGCACTTGGAGGGGGTAGCACATGATTGGTGGTACCATGGTATGGTAACACTTTAGCATAACCAAGTGACAGAGTACCAGGACTTTGTGGATAGGTTGGTTGAGTGGTTTGATAGGAAAGATCCTAACATTTGCTTTCGAGATCTGGCACAGTTGAAATAAACAAGCAACTTGGAGTCCTTCATTGGTGATTTTTAGAGATTGGCAGTCATGGTGCCAAACATTTCAGAGCGTAGATTGGTAGTTCTCTTCATGGAGGGATTGACAGAACCATTGAGAGGCTGGATCAAAGCCTTTAATCCTCCTTCATTATAGGTAGCTATGAAGAAGGTGCGTAGTATGGAGATGGCAGCCCCATCCAGTAAATTTAACTCCAGATGTACTTCATCCAGGGACAATAAGGGCTCCAACAGAGATAGAGAGGGATTAGATTTCAACAAAGATAAATCAGGTGTTAAGAATGATTCAAAGTCCAATCTAGCAGCACCACCTTTGGATTGAGAGGCTCTTAACGATCTACGCAGGAAAAAGCTTTGCTTCTATTGCAAAGGTCCATATGATGCCAATCACAATTGTCCTTTGAGGCCTAAGGGCAAGGCAAATCATGTGATGTGGGATTTTTATGAGGATTCAGAATCAGAGGATTCTGAACAATAGGATAGTTCTGAGGAGTTAGAGGTAGAGGCTTCAGAGCCTAAGGCAGAGGTAGATTTAGAGCTTCACATATAGGAGGCACGCCTATCCAGCATTTAGTCAGGTGATTCATTCAGACTCCATGGAGTTTTGGCAGGACAGAGGGTCATCACCCTTCTTGATACAGAAGCCACACATAATTTTATAGATGCTAGATTTGTGGAGCAGCGTGGACTCACTACCAAAGATTTCAAGGGAATTAGAGTTAAGGTGGCCGATGGTCACGCTCTTAGGTGTGAGCGGATGATTAGAGACCTCCCATTGTGCTTGAACAACTATGAGTTCAAGGCTGATTATTATGTGGTGAACATGGGGAATATAGACTTAGTCTTGGGTATGAAGTGGCTTCATTCCCTTGAGGAAGCCACTCTTTATCTCAAGGACATGGAGGTTCGTTTTGATGTTGGTGGGAAGACACATATTATTAAGGCAATATGGGACAACAACATCAAAAATATGTTTTTTCATCGGATGGAGAGGCTCATAACACATGATATGGGAGAGTGCACTACCGAGTGCACATTGGCACCAATACAGGAGAGACATGTGGATGAGCTTTGTCTTGAGGTGAGTTCAGTTCAGGAGTTACCACATGTGGCAGGGACTCAGTTTTCTTTTACAGTCAGGTCACATGTTGATGATGATATGAGTATGTCTAGCATCCACACTCCGGATTCAGAGATTGTATTGGGTGATGAGACCATAGTTGGTGATTTGCAAAGATATATTGATCATAGTAGAGGTATAGTGTGTGGATTCTCCACACTTGGCATAGTTCCATTTGGGAGTTGTTGTAGAGTTGGAGTGTGCCTTTCGCATAGCATGGTGGAATGTTTACATGGTATTTGTGATCTTGGAGTTTGGTTGAGTTGCATTCACTAGTTTGATTATGGATTCCTCTTGGTTATATTTTAGAGGATATTTCAGGAGCTTGCATTGATTGACAGTAGCATAGATCATGATTACATATGGGATCCAGGTGGAGTGATGTTAACTATGTTGTTGAGATTGCTTGGGGACAAGCAATTTCAGGGAGGGCGGATTGTAATGTCCCCTTTTTAGCGTGATCTTGTTTTATGATGATTAGCCTATTATGTGACCTTCGTAGGCTGATATGATGGATAGAGGGTCATGATGGAGCTTGGCTTGGCTTTGCTTAGCAAAATTTTTCTAGTTGGCTTTCGTTTGGGCTCGATCAGACATGTATTGAGGGAGATATTAATATTTGATTGATTTAATTAAATATTAATTATTTAGCATATTTTCATTATGAAACCCTAATTCTCAGTTATGAAACCCTAATTATGGCAAGCACACCTTTTTGAGGGTATAAGGGTTTCTTATTGGAGAGAGGCCATAATTATGATTATTGATTATTGATATTGAAGAATTTTGCTAAGTTTTTTTTTAGAAGAAGGAGCCAAGGGTTTTTAGTATTCCAGTTGCATTGGAGAACGTACACTCTTTAGTGTGTGAAATTTAGAGGTTGTGAGAGATCATCTGATCTATTTCCAGTTTGAGAGATAACTCCATATAAAAGTTATCATAGAGGTTTACAGGTATTTATTCCATTAGGTTTTGTTTGAGAAATAAGGATTTTTTGTATTAGCACCATATTTCTTGAGATTAGGCATCTAGCATATAGGTCATGCTATACTATATTTCACCACTATACGGAATCCATATAGATTTGTACTAGGCTATACCAGCCAAATCACAGATTGAAAAAGGGCACCGTTAGTAGTTGCAGGCTACAGGGAAGTGCAGAGACCGATATCGGCATCCCATATACTGACATCGGCCAACTGAAGATTGATGTCGGTAGAGTGGCCGACTGACGGAGATCAACGTCGATAGTATATCAATCGATGATGGTAGTATAACCGATGTCGATGACTGTGTGTTGACACAGCAACCCAAACAGTCTAGATTTAGTGTTATTTTCCAGTTTGCTAGAAGAACCAGGTTTTTAAGACAATATTTTCATATTATTTTTATATGCATGACAAAGATTTAATATTGTAATCATCTGGAAGGATAATAAGATCATTGATTTTCCAGATAAGAGATTATTTTGCTATTTATTATTTATTTGAAATTATTTTTGCAAAAATTGCAATTTGTTCTTATTTCATACAAAAATAACACAAAAAAATCAGAATACACAGAAAACAGTCAAAAAAATATTCAATTCCAGAGATCAGGGAAACAGGGGTTTCTACACCCCTGTAGGTGGTGATCTTGCTATAAGAGATTGTATTTATTGTTTATTCATAATCCTTAAGGTGCTTAGGGATTTTATGTTTCATGATGGAGTTAACCCTACTTGGAGAGCCTTGGCATATCTCTTACTTGGTGAATAAGATTGACCCTTGCTAATGGGTAAGCAAGGTTTGAGACAAAAATGTGGGTGTATATGGTATTTGTATAGATGTTAGGTGAAAATGAATATCTTGGTCCACTCATGACCATATTATTTATCTATTCAAAATGTGTGATCATGCCTATGAAGCCCTCAAAACATCAATCTCTCTCATGACTAGTTGGATCTACCTATGACTGTAGGGTTTTAGAAACTCCTTAGGCCATTTGACTGTGCAATGATTTAGTGATATCAACAAGAGATTTGAAGGTGACAAAAACTAATTAAAAATTCAATCTATTAGTCTATCAATCTCCTCTAAGTGTTGAGATGTTGTTTATTAGGTATACCAATGCAAAATAAGAGTTTTAAGCCCATTTAGGCTTTTTAGGTCTTTATCATGAAATGTCACTACAGAATTCAAGATCACTATTCAGAGAAGTTAACTTCTCCTGCTTGATAACTTAATTTCATACTTATCAAGCCTCTTACTCCTTATATTATTAAGGATGATACCCTACCTGGATTGAGTAGGCCTATATGTGATGCTCTCTATGCATACAATGATTAGACGTAAGTTATCTTTGTCACCTTAATAGGAAGGTGTTGGTTTAACCATGTTTTAACTCAGGGATATATATTTAGAGTTCCACTTAGCTTTTTCAAAAACTTCAAACCCTAAAACTTTATTCACCTTTAATCCTTATCCATTGGGCTTGACTGTAGGTTACTTCTTGATTGTGCATAAGGTACCTTGACTACAGACTTTGTGTTCTAATCCTCTCCTTTATACCAATGATCTCATCAATGACTATTAAATTTATTTTAACAATCCAATCAAGATTCAAACATCTATGCTCCTTACTCAAGCTTAGAACTAGCCTATCTTATCTTAGTGACCTGCAGGTGCTAGAGGGCTATTTGAGCATTAGGGTTGAGATTTGGAAGTTGGTCCTCTCACTCACCATGATGATTGAAGGATTAAACTCAAAGGTGTTAATTAAACTATACTATAGGGTCTACCAACACCTTTTGTGACATTTTCAAACCACTTCTCACTTGTTCCTTTTGTACAGAGTAGTGTAGGTGATCTTTTAGGACTATCAATTTAGTCCCTTGGTTATTCCTTGATTTTAAAGTGACTTTCGTGGTCCTTAGTAGTTTATGTCCTATATTTATGTAATAAAGGAAACTTGGAGAAGGTTTTATTGTCTTGGTTTTCTTGTGTACTTATTTGATGTTGACTTTGGTCCAAAATGAGGACCTACAAGTTGTGGCTTTTAGCTCACTACTTATTTGTTTAGGCTACAAAGCCACTTCCTTTAAGTTCTTATACATTTAAAACTCCATGACACTTCCTTGTCATTATTTCAATGCATCACAAAGCTTATAGGCCAAGTACCATACCACCTTCAACTCACCTATCTGACTGGTCTATATGGACTACATATAATCAACTTATGCATAAGGTCTATGAACTAAGGACTATGGTTTTTCATAAGTTTCATGCTATTTTAATGGTATAATTTAATATTATTACCTTATATTATGATACATCATTAGTGTTTGAGCCAAATTAGCAATCAAATATGTAGTGGACTACAAAACACAGACCATGTTCCCAAAGATCATCACACTTAAAGAATATAAATCAAATGAACTCCATGAATTTGAGGGATATTCCATGAGTGATGAAGCATTTATAACCTATAAGATTTACCACCATGATGGTAAAACATAAACTTGTAGCAAGAATGATTAAACACTTTATACATGAAGACACCTTTCCTCTAAGTGAAGAAACCTCATAGAGATGAGTTAGTTTATTAAAACACCATGAAATGGATCTCCTTTAACTCTAAAAATCACCCTCAAAACCATTCCTCTCCATCTCATTATTAAGTGGAGAAACAGATGCAAGAACAAACCCCTCTCAGATGGATATGACATAGTGACCTACTATCACTCTTAGACATTTTTCATAAATAATAGGCCACTAATATTCAAACCAATTCCACTAATTTCAATATTACTAGGACCCCTAGCAATTTCTAAAGTTTTATCTCTTAACTCTCTCTCTCCTAGCCGTACCATTCAGTTTAAATTTTCCTTCCTCAGCTTATGATGGTAACAATAAAGGAGAAAGAGTGTTTGGAGTGTTAGTTAGACTTTAAACTTGGTCCAAAGCTATAAAATGATCTAACAAATCCCAAGGAACACTTACAAACCATTTGCAACTAAAATATGATCTTGCAAGGCCATGTTAGTGCTTGTAAAGTATCCTTTTACTTAGTTTAGGATTTAAACTATAGATGTTATCAATATCTGACTATCCCTAAACATTATCCAACCCATTTATATCAATATGTACATTTAGAATATTTATGAAACATTTAAATCTTTGAATGGTACATCCAACTCTTCTAAATAGGCTAAAAGGTGGCCAAATTGACATTTTTGCATATGAGATTCAGATAAAAGGTTAGTGCATAATAATATGACTCTAATGACATATAAATAACCTTTTATAATGACCTTGAACCATATTAAACATTTTAATATGTTTGATAACATCAAGACCTTATAATTGACCCATAGGACTAGACAATTGAACATAAGACCAGAACTTGGACAAGATTAGACAAGGAAAAATATGATCATATGGAACTATTTAAGACCATTTAGGACCATGGAAATATTTTTTCAACCCTATAATGTTTTAGTCTAGGGGGTGACCAATTTTGAATTAAGGTTTAAATTTAGTCAATAGTACCTCAAAGTTGATCCTTGATTGGTACTTCATGCTCCAACCATTCTATGGTCTCATCACTTCTCATGGATCTTGGGAGCATCCTACTTTTTTTATTTCTATGTTTCCATGGAGACACCAAGATTCTCCAAATAATCCCCATGCTAATCAAGCTTTCTCATGGAGATAGAGATGCTAGCTACTCCTTATTCAAGCTTTCAAAACCATTGTTTTGTTATTTGAGTATCTTCTTCATCAGCATGTGCCATACTTTTGATTTATTGTTTCCACTTTGTTGTGGAAATACATGCTTCAAATGAAACTAGGACACTTGACCACTAGCACTAATAACTCTAGTGACATTAATAAACTTTAAATGAGTAAAAGCACACACACAAATGACTAAATGAAACTAAATTTGATACCAATCTAATTCATATCTAGGCAGAGATTCCACTCTCAACATCATCAACACAAATACTAAACATTTATCTTATTAAAAATTGGTTAAGGGACTATTATGTACTCTTTAAATATGACAAAATATAAAAAAACAAGTATTTGGGAAAGAAATGTACAACCTACTTAAAATAAACATTAAGCAAAGGAATGAACAAAGCTCATATTGAACACATAAGTTATCTTGGAAAAACCCAATGTGGTAAAAACTCCATCAAGTAAGGTAACATTCCCCTTACATTACATGATGCCAATGTATATAATATACAACCAACTTGGCATATATTGATTGAATTATTAATACCATCTTATATACAAACTATGCTCTGCACTTACAAGAAACTTCTTTGTACTTCCATACACCTAATCTAATCATCTACAACTAATAATAATGAGAACACTAGAACTAAGACTAAAACTCACCAATAATGATGTGAATCCAATTTCCTTACATCTCACTACCTCTCTCTTATGTTATTTGCCTTGTCAAGACCCTTATATAGGTTGTCCCAACCTTGGATCTCTCTAAAAAATTGAAACAAACCATCACGGGGTGAAAAAATGTTTGTAATTATTCATTTTCCATGAATTTTTAAATGGTAATGAAACCAATGGGATATGTAGTTGGGTGGTTATGAAATTTTCATGGTGGTTCAGTAACTGTCACCTATAAATGTCAATGGTATCTCTCTATCCACCTTAGATATGGTAGTTTTATAACCGCCACCCTGTAGATTGTGGTGGTTTCATAATCATCACTCTGTAAACTATGGTGGTTTCATCTTCTAATGAAAACCACACTATTTTTAGAGCCAAAAAAACCATTTTTAATTAATGTGAAGGTGTCCTAATCATCCCCACACTATTTTTGTCACTAAACTAAAGTCTTGAGCAAGAAGTTTCTTACATAAGTGTCTTATAAGAATTTTTTACATAAATTTAGGCATAGAGGAAATGTTTAGTATAAATGACTTTGTACATCAATATCCATATTTGGATCAATAATAGTGATAGCTTTGTGTCTGTATAAATAAGAAATCATCCCATTTCTTATTTTAGTGTATCAATATTTTTATTTTATGTTTCTTTCTTCCATTTTCCCCAAAAAGTTTCATTTTAATGTTGTTTCTTTAGGTAGATTAGTATTAGCGTAGGAAATAGAACAAGTTATCATTGTAGGATCTCTTATAATATCAATCCAAAATTATAAAGAGTTCCCATGTTTTTACTATTGTGCAAGTGCAATTAATCAAACACAATGGACCATTAACACAATGTTCTTTTATTTCCTAATATTTCTAATAATCTTCTTTCCATTTATTATGTTGGTCAATTTTGGATTAGAAATACTATAATCTCATCCTCATGATGTTGTGATCAAAGAGTTATAGAATCCAAAGGTAGTGATTGATTCAAGTGATGTTAATCATGGTTCACACTTGTTTGTTTACTCAACTATGGCATGAACATTATTGGTACTTGCACTATAGGTATATGTAGTAGTTAAGTTCAAAAAACATGGTACTTGGTCTTCCTATGATGTCCAATACCAATGATGTTTTTTGAGGTTGTATTCTTTGAAAATATCATCAAGATCCTTTTCCCAAAGGAAAGGCTAAGTGAGCTAACTCTCCCATAGAAATGGTGCATTGTGACCTCATGTCATTTCAAACTCATTCTTTCTTTTGGGCCAAATATGTACTCACCTTTATAAATGAATTCTCATATCACATATGAGTGTAACTGATAAATTACAAGAGTGAGATATTTTATTCGTTAAAGGACTTCAAATCATTTTTTGAGAAGCATACTTCACTTCCTATAAATAAGATACATACATATAATGGGGGGAGTATGTGACTAGTGATTTTAACACTTTTATACTGAGTATGATATTCAACATCAATACATAGTACCTTACACTTTTCAAAAAAAATGGTGTTGTTTATAGGAAGAACAATACATTGAGAGAAATGGCCAATTATATGATCTAGTCTAAGAACATGGCACCTAAGATTTGGGATGGGGAAATGAATTATGCCAACTCAATTTAGAAACACAAGCCCCACAAGGAAATGTGGACCATGACTCCTAAGGAATCTTATTCCCATGCCAAGCCTAATGTTTATTCATTTAGATTATTTGGTGGTGAGGATTGGGAATTTATGCTTAATGATAAACACAAATACATGGAGAAGAAGATTCACCAACTCATTTTTATTGGATACTGTGAGGATGTGAATTTTTTTTTCAATTATTTAACCTAGTCACTCATGATGTTTTATTTCAACAGAATGTCAAGGTTGATAATTACTACACTGTGGAGGTTATATATACATCTTATCCTTCACTCACCCCTCCTTATTCCTTGTCACTTGAGTATTCTTTGCTCTTTGAGGATGATTGTGATATTGTTTTTAATCATATATGACCAACTCCTACTACACATTCTTTTTCCAAGTGGGTGCATACTACTAGATATAAGGTTGGTTATTATACTTGGTAATCCTACTGACACTCATTGTACTCATTTATAGATGTTTGGGGTTAGTATTTTGATTCATTATTTTTTTGAGAATCCATATACATTTTCAAATGTGTTAGGTTTACCAGAGTGGGATGTAGTGATGGCAGAGGATTATTCTTCCTTGATGAAGAATAACACATGGGATTTAATTTCTCTTCCAAATAAAATAAAATTGGTTCATTGTAAGTGGGTCACCCTAACCAAATATGTAGCTAATTATTATATTGATAAGTATAAGGCATGCCTTGTGTTGGACCCAAAAATTTTACTAAGTATGGATGTGTGCACTGTGATAGACAAGATGGCACAACATTTGATCTTATTTTCAAGGCAACATGCAGACAAGACCAATAGAGTAAAATAGTGTGCAAAGATGAGGTCAATTTTTTTTTAATTGAATACTTGAGAGTTATTAACAAAATACTAACCAAATCATGGATTGCACATTTAGAAACACATTGGTCAACATGAAACAAATAGTACTAGGATTGAGGAGGAGTTTTAGACTATAAAGTGTTATAAAATGAATAACATGTCAACCTAGTAGAGTGAGTCGATTGGATGAACACTAAGAATTAATAGTATTTGGAGTGAATATAGCATAGTGGCATAGATTTGGGAAAATATTAGGACTAGGAAATTCAATATAACTAGTTACGACTGCTAAATATGTAAAGTTGTTGCATAATTTTGTCACGCCTAAAAATTTTGTCCCAAAATCCATGTAATTTTTTTTCTTATTTCAGTGATGTTTATTTATCCACTATGATCTCTTAATGTTTATCTATTATGACTTACACAATTTATTTAACATACTTTATTTCCAACATGAAACCTCTTTGAGGGTAGAATATAAGTGTATGAATTTAAGATCAATTAGTGATATTATGATTAATGAAGAGAGATGAGTCGCCTTAATTAAAAGTGATTAATTATAATTTATTTATTTAAAGGATCATAAGATTATTTACACATAATATGATGAACACACTCAAAGAAAATGAAGCAAGCTAAAAAATAACACTTTAACATAGAGTTCTCACTTTAAAGATCACAAAAGAAGAGACATATAACCCTGTAAAACTCCACTCTCAAGGCATGCAAAGTAATAAAAGTAACTAAATTTAAAGTAAAAGGGTTGTTAACAACTACATGATGATGAAATTCAAACTTAAATTAATATTAAACATATATATGTATGATCCCAACATAAAGTAAGACAATAAACACCCCTAACCTAGCCTAATAACTTAGACTTGATGCCCTCACTCAACTTGGGTAGCCTACATATCCAATTCATCAAATCATGGTCTGATGTAGATCTCCTTACACTTGTGATGGTCTCCTCCATGATACATCATCATCAAACAAGAATTGGTGATAAAGCCAACAAGGGAACTAATATGTCACTCTGACAAATTTTTAAATCTTTAGTCATTTATTTTAACAAATGACACAACTTAAGGTCATCAATTGCTATCTACAACTTCACAAGGTGTAAGTGTTTACCCAAGCACTTTCCCACAATGTCACAACAAGAACATGCATGAATATCAATTTATATTATTTTATTTAAACATGGTCAATAACTCTACAATATTTGAATTATGTTTTTTAGGGAAAATCCATCTTATGAATGAATCTCAAAATGTGTCAAAGGTTAATACAAGAAAAAAAAACTCAGATCTCAATAAACATCAGTGTTCACTATCTATAATAGATGGTTGACTAAGAAATCCATGTTGTTAAAACTAACAATAAATATAAGCACAATGAATAATATCATACCATTCATGGTTATGCAAGCATACTAATAATTAGATACTTTAAGCAAGTGTTCTAATAATGCACTAAAGTTAGTTGTCAGTTTCCCACACTAGGAGAACAACATAGGGTTAGTTTCCTAAGCATGTTCTCCAAGAACATTCTAAAGTTAGTTGATAATACCTACATAAAGAGGTGCCCTAAGGGTTAGTACATTGAGCCTGCACCCCCTCCCTGAGCTTCCTACATATCTAAAATGATCACATCACATGTAGAATCAAGGTTGGTTGTAGTTCACCCATTAATAAATGAGTGTTATATTTAATTTGAGGGTACCTATCTTAGCCAATAGCCACATGACTAAGTGTATTATTATTATTATTATTATTATTATTCGATCCTATATTATGCAATAATGTGTTTAAAATTCCTTAGTCATTTGTTATGTTCCATAATTACAAGTCTAGATTGTGGGAAGAACAAGTGGTATAAAATGGATCTTAACAAGATGTTTAATCTACTATCATAATTGCATTGCCTGCTAGAAAAAAATTGACAAGTGTTTGAGATGCAACTCACAACATCACCATGAATTCTCAACCCTTAAAATAGAGACTTGCTAAACTATAACAATATCAAGGTTATCCAAGAAAGGTTTGAGCATAAGTTTAATCATCTAAGTTTCTTTCTTGAAAGGATGTCTTTAGGATATTATTTTAAATATAAATAATCAAAAATATTTTATATAATACAATCTAATAACTCAAAATGATTAGGGGGATAAAGAAATGATGGTAATAATACCTCCTATATTTAAAATTTACATTAGAATATCAAATCTTGACAAGTTCATAAGTTGACATACAACCATCAACACTAATAATTACCAACATGATGATAACCCATTGATCACACTAATGTTATTTTAACTAACAAAAATTGTAGACACTGAAAAACTGCACACTATGGTTCTAGGTGTCGAAACACCCCTAGACCACCTCAAGACCCCCTAAGGACCAACCCTAACATTTAGATCGCAAAACAAGCCTAAGATAAAATAACCCACCTTTTGCCAAACTTTACCTTTGACCATTGACTGCTGACGGTCACCCTAACTATTGATGGTCAGGCTTGACTGCTAACGGTCATGTTTCCATTGCCTAAACCACTAAACTACCACATCATTCTGACTTGATTTTTTATATTTAGCTCATCTAAATCATGTATGAGACAATGCATATAAGAGATAAAATTAGACAAAAATTTAGACATCTTGTTAACATGTTGTTACACCTTTCCTTCCTTCTCATAAAGAGAAAGGAGGAGAGGGTGAATCCAAATCTAGAATTAAGAAATCAACATCTAGAGCTTGAGTTTCTTCCATCAACATTTTATTTTATAGGAATTATTCTAGTGATTTAATGAACCAGTAAGTATGACAAAGATTCAAAGTGCTACCACCCATCAGCCAACAACCAAGTACTATTACTCTACCAAAATTACTACAAACTCCATCAATGATTTTGTCAACCAACTGCCTCAACCATTTATAAAATCAAAAAATGACAAGCTAAGTATCTATTTTCAATCATTCAATTACTTTATTTATATTTCAAAATAAACCTAGCCTAAACATATCACTCAAAATTCCATTTTATGACATCATCCAAACAGTCTTTTTTTTACTAAACCCAACCCATAGTAAACACCGATGGTCACCCTGACCATCGATGGTCTATCCCAACTATTGATGGTTACCCTAACTACCAATAGTTATTGTAACCACCAATGGTTACCCCAACTACCAATGGTCACTATCTGATAAAATAATAGTAAGTTATTTTCATTTACTATACCTCAACCAAATCCCACTTTTAGACTCCCAACTTGATCATAAAACCCTACCTTATTTTTTGAACCATACAAAACCTATTTAGCATTAGTATTGACCCATTTATTGTTATAATTAGTCAATTTTACCTATTATTTTATCAAGCACTTATTGTATTTTATTTTACTACCTTCTATTATTTATGCAAGTAATTTATCTTTCAGTTTCAAAACTTGATTATTTAAAAGTGTGGATTGAAAGCCTCCAAGGAAGCTCATACTTCTTGGATTTAGATTTATAGGTGATCCACCCTACTATATATCTAATCAAACCATTTATTTGAGTGTTTTCTTATCTATAGGTCATTCCTCCCAAGCCAAAGAGGAGTATCTACACTCATCTAGATCAAATGCACACACAACATATTAGGTTTTTCTACCATACCCTTCTTGAGTTTCTTTTTTATTCCTTCCAAAGAACATAATTAAAATTTATCTAAAACATTCTAGCACACCTGGTGGGACACTTGAGTCTTTTCTTGGGTTCATAGTTGCATCTAGGTGTTTCTTTCTTCTTATCTCTCTACTCATACAATGAAATCAAAATTTTACTTTGGGCTTAAAATTGACTACATCCATTATCAACTTGCTTATTTTAGCTTAGATATCTTAATTAAAGCAAAGTAATCAACCGTAGCTTCACTCCTTTCACACACACAAGACCAAACCACTTACATCTCAATAAGCATCAAACATTGACATAAGACCCGACTAGGATTTCATTAGCTAGTGGTCCCCTTTCTTGGCTATCCCACTTGGATTTCATCACCAAGGGGAGAACTAACTCAGCTCTCTGGTTAAGTATAATCTCTAGAAATTAGTATATCTTGGCTAAACACCTGACACCCTTATTTTTGTAGTGTGTGAAGTGAGGGGGTAGTCCCTAATATTAAGCCACGTACTGATTTCCAATATAGATCCCTTTGAGAGCCTAAACACAACCTAAAACCAACCATAAACTTATTTTCTAGTACCCGCTCTATAAGCCAATTTTAATCACACATTTATTAAAGCTTAAGGCATAAGACAATAAAGAGACTACATGAAATATTAAGATTAACGTGCTTTAGTGTGTGTTTCTCTTGAATTTTTCTTGTCTTCTCTCTATTTGAGTTATGAGATTGATTGTATCTTATTCTTTGACCTCTTTTCATGGTTCAGACTAAGCAATAACTAAGAAACTGAGCGAACCAAGATCCACCTCCTAATCATCCATCTTCTTATTATTCTTCATCCATGGATTACATTTTGGATGTAGATGGCTCCACCTACCCTTCTAATAGTCATAGCATCCCTCAGACATTTGCCTAAGGAGATGCAAATTTTATCAACTTCTTAGATAATAACTCTATAGTTCTTCAACATTACCTTAATGCCATCTCTCACTGTACCCCTGCTTTGGTTCCACCTACTGATCCACCCTATGGGATGTCATCCCACCTTAAGGGAACCACCTCTAGTGCCCCCACTTCCACCAGACCTTGGCTACCCAGGCCTCATCTTCCACCAACCATCCTACTGACACTGCTATCTAAAAACCAATCTACCCAACCAATTAACAACCAAAAACCATCTACCCCAACTAACAACTCCTCTAACACAAGAACAATATAGCCTTTGGCTATGATACACACCTTATAGTGGGAATATCTTCTACCTGTGTTGCTACTTTACCTCTTATTTTCAACCCACCTACCTCCACTCCACTATATAGCATGGTGGTCCCTATACCTTCCACCCTTGCACCCATCAACACCAAAATCACCACTTATCCCCAACCCACCAACTTAACCATACCTCCCATTCAACCCATACCAGCTTCTCAACAAGCATATATTACACTTAGCCTGAGCCATATCCTAAACCCACAAGGATATATGACCCCATCCTCCACCCAAACTTCCACATCTATGTACCTATATCCAACACCCTCTCAACCACTCCCATATAAATACCAATATGTGCCAAATTCCCAACCTTATACTAGTTATATTTATGTTGTGCCTACCTAGACCCAATAAAACCTACCTAATAACCATAGGGGCACACAACCACAAATAGATCCTGTCAAATTTCTAATGGACAAAATGACCACCTTAGAGTCATCTATCTTTGGTACCTAAAATATTTTATCGTATCACCAAATCTGTAATGAACCTAGTCACCCATCCATACCTATCTGACCTTACCCATGTCAGTGGGAACTTCCCAAATTTTCTAAATTTCAGAGCAAAGAGGACCCCCAACAACATTTGAGGACATTTAGGTATTCATTCTACTTGATTACCTATGATGATGCTCTCTTCCTTCAAACCTTCCCCATGTCTCTATTAGGGTTGGCACTAGATTGGTATAGTGATATTCCCATGCACTCCCTCTTCTCTTTTGCCCAGCTTGCCCAAACCTTCTTAGACCACTTTTCTATAAACATTTATAGGAAGGTTTCCATCACCAATCTATACTCCATTTGATAGTTTTATGATGAGTCTATTGCCAACTTCATGGCCCATTGGAAAAGTCTCATCAACCAACTCTCTTTCTCTCTACCCCAACCCGAGCTAATTGAGCTCTTTGCCCAGGCATGCGCCAAACACATTTATTCCACTTTGCAAGTATAGAGCTTCAAGACCTTTGATGAGGCTTTCAAAATGGCTTGAAAACTAGAAAATAGAACCATTGATGAGGGGAAATTAAAGCTTAAAAACAATAACTGCACCTTCAAATCAAGTGAAACCTCATCCTCCAAACCCAACAACCAAAATACACACTCAACTCAAAAATAAGGGAACTACAAATACAGTTGTCCTTAAAACTACCCCTCCACCTATTGTTAACCAATCTAATTATTCAAATAAAAATACCACAAATACAAACCACAACAACCAAAGACAATTCACTCCACTAGGGGAGTCATATGCTTCAATCTTGGAGAAACTGTTAAAATCTAACATTTTCTAACTTCCTTCAATCAAACCTCCACAATAATACAAGACTTCTCATCTGACACCTGCTTGGTATAAGGAGAACAAATTGTCTGCCTTCTAACATGTTGTTAGACATGATGTTAGTAGGTGTAACACCTTCAAGAGTGTTATCCAAACTCTCATTGACAAGGGGGAGCTTGCATTAGAAAACCCCAACGCACTCCCAAACAAATCAATTGACATCTTTAGACAACCATTTCCTAACCATGCTCCATCTACTACTAATGAAAACAAAAAAGAATCCTCCCATGAGGTACACATTTTTAATGTGGTGCTTAGTGAACTCCCTACCAAGGAGACCACTATCCAACCTACCCTACCATCCCCTCCACTTATTGAGGTAGTGGAGTCACCAACCTCCCTTTTAAAAAATGAAACTAAGGAGATGACTTTTTACTTTCCTCCACTTATTGAGATAGTGGAGCAATCAACCCATCTGATAGATATATCAGAGGAAACAACCATTACCACCACACATTTTTATTCTATCCTATAATAGTATACTCTCCATTTGGAAAGCATCTCTAAGGAATAAATCATTTTACCTACTCCTCCCATCGAGTAACTACCTTCCCAAGCTTTAGCATATTTCATGGAGGCAAAGGATGAGTTACCCACTCCCCTTTCTCCACTTGTAGGATTATCTTTTAAGATCAATGTTAAGGGGAACAAACCTATCTACAAACCTTTTTCTCTACTGGTCCAAAACTTAGGATACCTATCCCAATCTAACTTGGATCATGCCACATTTTGGCACTGTCTCAGACTTCTTTACTCGATTAGGAAAGAACCCCCAATCACACCATTATCAACCCAACCTATCACCTCTATTGGAAAACCTGCCACCATCATACCCAAACCATTATCCTATACCAACCAATCCATTGCCAAATTATCTTGACCTGCCCTACCTGAAGTAACCAAGTCACCTCTCATTATTCCAATCAAGCCTACCACAAATCTTAGCATGTTTCCCACTCAAAACCTTACTCATCCATAAATAAAGTTGGATCTAACCCCACCAAATCCAAAAAATAAACCCCTAACCAAATCAACCAAGAAATCATAACCACCTAAGATCCCACAATCCAAAACTTTACCTCCCCTCTGCACTTTGCCTTCTATTCTAGGACCTCACCCCTCTACCTTAGCAAGAAAACCAACCACCCCAAGCAAAGCTCAATCCCAACCACCACTCTTAGTTACACCATCACTCCTAATTTCATCCTCACCAATCTTCACCACACCTCCTATAACCAAACTACCTATCCATGCCTAAAACATTCACAAATAAAATTCCTTTACCCAAGACACTCACCAGCAAGCCTCCTCCTAAAAGGACTCCTACTCCAACCACCAAACCTAAGACTCCCATGCCCTTGCCTCCTTTACAAGAGCCATACTCAACCATCCTTCAACTGTTATTTCAAACATCCTACTTAACCTTACCCCCTATCAGACCATTTGACCCATAAAGTCCTAAACCATCTTAGTACAATGACAAACTAGTATGTTTATACCATAAGACACCAGGGCATGACATTGAGAATTGAAAGGCTGTCCAAGTCTTAGTCCATAAGTTGTATCACAAAGATGACTTGTTATATGATGAGCCTCTTCTAAGCCCACCATTGACCCAAGAACCACAAATCATCGACCAACACCTACCTACCCCTCAACTCTCACCTTAGAGTGAAGAGAAACTGAAGCAATCACCTAGCCTGACTCCTCCCCCAATCTATAGCATCCATATGGTCATGTGATCACAAGCTCAACCAAAGGATAAGGGAAAGGTAAAGGTGTCCATTCCATGGACAGATCCCTCTTCCACCACCCAACCACCTAGCCAACACCAACCACCTTCAACCAAGCCCAAAGTATCCATCTTGGGTTCATCTCAATCCAACCCATCCAAATCAATCCAATGTGTAGTTATGAAATAGCTTCACCAAAACCCAATGAATATGAGTTTGTATGAAGTAATGAACACCTCACCACACCATCACCAAGTAATGATAGAAGCGTTATAATCTATAGAGGTAAGGCTGGAAGACCTACAACCCTTAGCAACCTTTATCGGAGCCCTTGACATTTCTAACCTTGTTACCTTTAAAGATTCAAAAATACCTTCCATCTATCCAAATGACCTAAATCATCCTCTTTTCATTACTACATATATCAACTAGACTTGCATCAAGAGGTTTATGATTGATGGGGGAGATAGTATCAACATTATCTCCTCCCATGCCCACAATCAACTAAAATTACCTGAGAACATCATGTCAAAAACCTTGACACTACTCTAATCATTCAATAATACCATGGCCATGACTTTAAGAACTATCATCCTTCACATTTACCTAGGACCTCACACACTTGCTGAGCTCTTTTATGTAATGGAAGGAGAATTCTAGTACAACATCTTGTTGGGATGCACTTGGATTTTTTCCATGGGTTATGTGCCATCCACTCTACATCGATGCATCAAATTTGAACATGATGTTCAAGTTATTACCATACAAGCTGACTTGAGCCCTTTTACATTGTGTAACTTGATCTATTGACCTTGACCCAATGACGTTCTCCTTCCTCCACCTAACACACCTTCACCAATGATAGATGAAACCCCATCTTCTTCTACTGACCAAGCATCCACCAGTTCTCCCTTCCCTTCCACCCAAATCCCCATAATAAATCCTTTATAATCAACCTTCTAACATCTTTTATTGGGGGAGTATCACCTTCTTACCCTTGATGCTTTCCCTACTACCCAAGAGTATGAGAAGCTTGACCACTAACTGGGTTATGACCCCAATATTGGTACTATTGTTCCTTTCAAACCCTCATCTTATCAAACAAATTTCATCTATGGGGGAATTGATGAACACCTAGGCACTTCTACCACCTCCTTTTCACCTTGACCATTCACCACTAGCTTTTCCTATCTCTATAAGCTAGAATTTACCAAAACATTCCTCTATAGGTGTGCTTGGAAGGGATTTGGCTTAGGTCGGTACAAATATGAGCCACATGAGTTGATTCCAATAAAAACCTAAAAACCTCATGAAAATCATAGCCTTGGTTTCACACCACATAAACAACAAACCAACCCACTTCCCATCACCATCATTAATGAGGAAATCCCATCCTAAACATCCACTCCACCATCAACAACTAAGGATTATGAGATTATCACCCCTAACTTTTTTTTCATCAATATGATTAGCCTCAAACTCCTGACTTATCAAAAGGATGGGGTCACTATAACTATTCCTCTAACCCATCGTGAGATGATAGGAGATGCCTCTCCTACCATTAATACCATTTAGTATCAAGATGATGATTTTATCCTCACTTATCTTGGTACATCAGATTCCTCCATCCACATATCCATTCCTCTTGAGACTTTGACCATGTTGAATGAATCTATCATAGATATCAACTTGGGCACTTTGAATAACCCCTACATTATTAAAATTGGCCAATTGTTGAGTTCTGGGGAGATATGGGACTTAACCTCCTTCCTGCAAGACTGTAATATAGAATTTGCTTGGTCTTATAGAAACATACAAGGAATCAAACCCTCCATAGCTACCCACAACATAGTCACCAACCATGATGCTAAGCCTATTAGGTAGAAACTTTGATGAATACACTCTCGTATATTCCTTCTCATCAAAAAAGAGCTTCAATGTCTCCTCTCTATTAATTTATTTTAACCCATTGACTATCCTCAATGGGTCTAAAACATTGTGCATATCACCAAAACCATAAGGGGACTACATATTTGTGTGGACTTTCATGACATCAACCTTTCTTACCCAAAAGATGACTTTCATCTACCAAGCATTAACTAGCTAGTTGATCTTACAACTGACCATGATATGTTATCTCTCATGGATGGATTCTTAGGTTACAATCAGATCCTAATTACCCCCAAAGATCAACATAAGACTACCTTTATCACCCCATGGGGGAACCTTTGCTATAGGTTCATGCCTTTTGGACTAAAGAATGCTAGTACAACCTACCAATGCACTATGACCTACATCTTTCATGACATAATCCACAAAATAATCAAAGACTATGTCGATGACCTTATTGGGAAATCTAAATATTGTAAAGATCATTTGGTCATCTTTAATATTATCTTTGAGCAACTCATTCATTACCATGTCTACTTTAACCCCAAAAAATGAATTTTTGGGGTCTTGTTAGAAAAAATCCTTGGATTTATTGTCTCCCTTTGGGGGATCAAAGTTGATCTTACCAAAATTAAAGCAATGCTTGACATGTTGCCTTTGACCCACCTTAAGCAACTTTGCAATTTATAGGGGAAGATCCAATACATTCATCTCTGTATCCCTTAGCTCTCAGACTAATGCCAACCCTTCCATCACCTCCTAAAGAAGGATGTCTCTTTGAAGTGAAATAATGATTATCTAAAGGCCTTTGATTCACTCAAAAGGTACCTTATATCTCCACCTATCCTCACCCCTCCCAAGGATGATCAACCTTTTTACCTTTATATCTCCACCACTAACCACTCCCTAGGGGAAATGCTTGTTCATCAGGATGAACAACACAAAGATCAATCCATCTACTACATTAGTCACACACTTTTAGAGTATGAAAATTGATACACCCATACCAAGAAGATTCACCTAGATTTAGTCTTTATGGCCACCAATCTTCACCACTACCTTTTTAACCATAAGACTTATGTCATAGCCAATATTGACCCACTCAAGTATATATACTTCAATCCATACCAAAACCAATGTATGGCCAAGTGGCTCATGTTTTTAGCTAATTTTTCCTTGAGCTTCTTTATTAGAAGTTAATTAAAGGGTAAGTAATTACCAACCAATTGGCTAATGCACCCCTAATAGATTATCACCCTCCTCCTCTTGAGTTTCTTGATGAGTCCATTATAACCCTCTCTCAGATAGAATTCACCTATCAAGTAACCATGTTATTCGATGGATAAAAGTGCCAATATGGTCAGGGTTCCAACATTATCCTTATCCCCCTTCATGGTGAACCTCTTCCTTTATCCTTCAAGATATATTTTGAATGCACCAACAACATGGCTGAGTATGAAGCCCTAGTGATAGACCTTCAAACTACATTAGCTTTAGGTGTCAAAATGATTAACATCTTTGGTGACTCTCAACTTATGGTAAATCAAATTAATGGCTCTTACCAGTACAAGAATGATTTTTTGAAATAGTACAAATAATTAGCTGACATACTCTTAGCCTCATTAAAACACTACTATATCTAAAACACCCCATGATCTATGAACAAGTTTATTGATATGATGGCTTCCCTTAGCTCTCACATCCCATCTACACCCACTAAATTTAAGCTATTTATTGTTATCCACAAACTTACCCAACCCTCTTATATCAAAACAAATTCTCCTAACATATTTAATGTGGAGGAGACCTAACTTGATCTTCGGTATCAATAGACCTTCAACCATCTTAACCTTGACATCATTCCTTCTAATATTTTTAGGAATGCTCAAAGAGAATTTATTTAGAGAAACTCCCATTATACCATTCTAGGGGTAATTCTTTATAAATATAGCTTTGATGGTCTTCTCTTCCATTGCCTAAATAGTCGTGAAGCCTCTCATGCTATTAGGGAAACACGTGATGGGATCTGTGGGGGAAATTTTAGTGGCTTTTCCATCACTAAGCACATCCTTCACCTTGGCTATTACTAGCCTACCCTTAACCAAGACTATTGTGATTATGTCAAAAAGTGTGTTAAGTGTCAACAACATGCCAATTTACATCACACACCTAGCCATAATCTTTGCATCTCCATAAATTTTTGGCCCTTTTCACAATGGGGTCTAGATTGTATTAGTGAAATTAACCCCCATTCTTCATAATGACACCATTATATCATTACTATGACTGAATATTTTACTAAATGGGTAGAGGCTATTCCTCTTGTCTCAATAAAAGCTAAAAATATTGTTGACTTCATCAATCATCACATCATCTATCATTTTGGTGTTCCTCACAAAATCATCATCGACAATGGAAAATCTTTTAAAAACAAACAATTCTAAGGTCTCTATGATGCATTTAGTATCAAGTTAAGTTTCTCATCTCCCTATCATCTATAAGCTAATGGATAGGTCAAGGCCTCTAACAAAACTCTTAACAACATGCTAACTAAAATGGTTAATGTATCTAGTCAGGATTGGCATTTGCACATACCTTTCACCTTATGGGCCTATCGTACTTGCATACAAACCCCTATGGGTGATACTCCATTCTCCCTTGTGTTTGAAATGGAGGCAATATTACCTCTCAAATTTGAAATTCCTTCACTTCGCATATGCCTACAGGATATCATTTTTGAAGATGATTATCATCAGCATT
Source organism: Torreya grandis (assembly GCA_037957365.1). Taxonomy (NCBI): domain Eukaryota; kingdom Viridiplantae; phylum Streptophyta; class Pinopsida; order Cupressales; family Taxaceae; genus Torreya; species Torreya grandis. Next base: position 1,522,697 of record JARHVA010000039.1, on the reverse strand, counting down.
GTTTATCCTAGCTTGAGCTACTTGACAAGTGTCATTTGGTTTCCCTCACACATCTTCATGTCTACCAGGATCACATCAAATAAGCTTATAAAAAACACCTTAAATTACAAAAATTCAATATTAATGACCTCATCCTGAAGGAAAAACATGTCAGCAATATCGATAAAAGCAAGCAAGGCAAATTTGTTTTCAATTGGCTTAGACTTTATATCATAATGCACAAGTATAGATCAAGAGCTTACCAATTATCCTTTATTGATGTAAACCTAGAGCTTGATCCCCTCAATGCTTCGCATCTACATATTTTCTTTTGTTAAATAGGATTCAACTCACCTTTTGTCTAACTTAATCTCATCCCTTACTTTCAAACCACATTCATCTCATCTATTTTAGGGGCAATTAATTAAAACTAAATCATGTGATTATCCATCACAAACATTACCTGATCTTTAAGAATGGGTACCATGGCTATACCCATGGCATGATTCTCATGGTACTTTTTATCCCTTTCCTAGGATGGATTCCCATGGTCATTACCACCTAAACCTCTTTCACACCTACTCAATGTTCTTGTGATTTTAGTTTTGCCTTCATAAAAGATGAACCTTTTAAGCCTATATAAACACGTCTATGTCAAGCAAAGTCATAGCCAAAAAAATCATGGGTCATTCCTAACATTTGTAAACTATTCCCTCTAAGGAAAGCTACACAATCATATCAAAATTTCTCAATGTAAGACAGACTGCTCCCTTGAAGGACAACTACCAAAAGTATTGAAAAAATCACACAAATTTAGACCACTACCTTAAAGGATGGCTTATTAAAGCATTTGTCACAATCATAGCAATTTCTTGGAAGCTTCCCACATCAATCAACTTCCCCTAAAAAATAAGAAAGCAAAAGACCTATTATCAAAATCAAAACAAAATCAAACTAATTTTGAAAGCCACAATCAGATCTCAAAAGCAATATCATTCAAAATCCACAATCAACTTTTGTAAGTATGATTCTCGCATCAATCAGTCTAAACATTATACGACATGGACTTATTTATACTGACTCTTTGGTGCCCTATAGAAGATGCATGCTAGTCTCACATGAAGGTTCCATATTCATTCATATCCCCTTTATACCTTATAAGTGAGGGATTTTTGAGCTCACTTGACATAATATGATCAAGACAACTTTTTAACCAACTAAAAAATGCTAATGCAAAGCATTTGATGAGCTCATATTACTTAATCCAATCTAACTTTAGTTTTGTTTTAGTCCTTGCCAAAGAAGAATCATTGTGCCCTCTTCTTATCCTCTCATAACTGGTTGATATATTCCCTTAGATGTTTCTCTCTTGATTATCTACCCTTTTTCACATTTGGTTGTGTTATTTAACTTACTTTATATGCTTCACCTTAAACAAAGTGACCATAATCATAAGCACATCATATCATCATCAAATCATAAAAAAAAACATACATCATTAGTATAAACCATATCCATACACATACTCATTACCATCAACATCATAACATCCATAAACAATAAAGCAATAAACCACTTTCAACAGATGTCTAAATCTAAATGAGGAAGTATATACTCATTAAAGCAATAAACCACTTTCACCACAACAATATCAGCATATTAACATCATAGCAAAAACCATCCATAAACAACATCATCAAGAACAATAGTCATAATTATCATAAACCTTATCCTAATCATCCATAAACAACAACATCATCATAAGTAATACAACAAACCATAAACAATAATCCATGTGACCAACATCAAAGCATTGTCCATTCATTATACAAATGATTACCATATCAAACGTAACAACTATAACCATCATATCAATATCATCATGAACATAAAAAAAAATCCATTTCATCGCATGCCTATCTAGGTGACTCTATATCAGCATCCATATCCCTATTATCATGAGCATAACCATAATCAATAATCACATCATCATTAATCAACATGAGCATCACAACCATGAACCATAAGTAATAGACAAAGATCATATCTACAAATTGTGAGTCTAAAATCAGCCTTAAACATCATCATGTATACAACAATATACATATATCTCTCAAAATAAGTATACATCTCACTACATTGGCTCGTAGGCCAGTATCAAAATCATATACATCAACATATGTAATGTCTCATAATCAAATTATTTCCGTGGGGAACCACTATCTCCTGGTTCTTGTCCTCCTGAGATACCTTCCTATCCTCTTGAGGTACCTACCTATCCTCTTGTGGATGAAACCTATTGACCTAGTGTTGCCATGCTAGCACTTCCAGCCATACCAACTCTATACTCACCCCATCAAGGCTCATTGAGATAATGTCAGAAGACTCTCACCTCATAATAGTTGAGATATTTCACTATAGCTTTGTACCTCTACATGGGAATAGTTTTTGATGGTCCTAGTCCCTCTCAGCTATATTTGTATCCACTTGACCTAGTGCCACTATCAACTAGACCTATAAAGATACAATAGAATCCTATAATGTGGCTAATTCCATTTATGACTGATGCCTCTCTATAGTCACTACTTGTACATTTTAGGTAACCCCCTATACTTAAGCTAGTTGGCCACCTCTCCTAGCTAGGTTAACATCAATTTCCAACTGACCACCATCATCCCCCCCAAAATTAACTACTACATATAGTGCCTGGTACCATGCAAGATAAGCTTGTGTAACACCTACATCATCTTGGTCTATCTATATGGGTAACTCCTCATGATCAAGACAAATCTAAACTGGTTATGGATTAAGAAGTAGTAGCTCTTCATCTTCCCACTTATATCTTGAGAATGGATCCAGTATATCCTGCACTAGGTAGAACTATCGCTACACCCTGTCAAAAGGAATGAGCTCTATCTCACCATCTCTCCTATTAAAAATCTATCTGTAGCTCTACATGGATAGTGTGTGTCTCTTATACTAAACCCACTCCAAAAACATGACATAGGATATCTAGATCACATCTCCAACAACCAAGGTATTTAGTACACCTCTGAACCAATCAATGTCATAAAACCCTCCACTTGGTCTTGAAAGGGAAAAATTAGATCTCCACCTCATAAACTTGACTCTGAAGTCTATCTATGCATACTCCTCCCATGATATCCCTATCAGCCTCAATACCTATATGTACTCATAGGTCCAATAGTGGAGATCAAATCTAACACTAATACCATACCTCCTATGACCTTTGAATCCCCATAGCTCCCTTTTTATCTAAACTAGAAATACATGTACCCAACTGAGCATTGTGCAACCTAATAACATCTCAACCAATAGCCCAAACAATAGATAAGGGAACCTCTCACTACTCAAATTTAGTATGGTAAATCATGAAACTTCCATCATCATCATCTTTAATAGACTCCTATCATCTCTCACCATCTAGTATAATGGAGAGTAGTTGAAGCCTCCTTCATGCCACCTCATGAAGTTGAGGTCATCTCCATACAATAGCTCCATGAAGTCATCCTACTCCTCCCTCTATATATGGTAAATCATCTCACCTTGAATGGGTAGATGTGTAATCCTATAGACATCCTCCAGTAAGATGGTCATCTCACCTATAGGTAATAGAAAGGTGTTCATGGTAGGATCCCATCTCTGATGAGTGCCATGGTCATCACTGCATCCTGTGGGACGTGTTGGTAATGCATCATAGCACCAAGGTCCACCTCCTCCATATGAGCCTAATCATCTACAATCATCCCTCGATGAATATTGATAAATATATGAGGTACTCTATCATGCATTTGGATTTACTCCTATGCCTATAAGGTTTAATAGCCAACAACTTTAGTTCTATATGCTATTTTTGCGTATGAACTTAACCTCTTACACATACATCCTATGCCTACTAAAACCTATACCTATAGTGTATCTCCAAATTGAGACTCTAAACCTATCTTATCTACACCCTAAACAATCCACCTTCTACCTAAAACATCACCTACTAAGCATGCACCTTAACTATTCTCAAAACTATTGCCTATCCATAAGTATCATTTAACCATTACCTTTGAAACATTACCCTTGACATCACTTTTAACTAAACATTCAAAACATCTAACATTTCAAACTCAATAACCATTTAGCCTAACCTTTAAAAAATGAATCATCACTCACTCAAACATCGATGGTCATGTGACCACTGATGGTTAGGCAACCAACCATCAATGGTCCTAGATCATCGACAGTTAGGTATGACCATCGATGGTCATTGTGAGTGATCACAAGTGGAATACCCAAACCATATATTGCCCAAACAACCAACCACACACCATAATCACCCTAAAAATTCCTACCTAACACCTATGTTACCCTCCTATAACCACCCTACCATTCCTAAATTTGAAATCTGACCTCAAATCAACCACAAACCCTCAACCTAGGTCAAACTAAAACCAAACCACCTCTACAATAAAAACAACTAAATAACCACCTAAATTCAAGTCACAATGCATTTACTCAATCAAACTACTCCATCAATTAACTACAACCACTACTATATTCCTCAAACATCATCAAGGAGGAATCTTTGGACCTATTACTTTGCCACATCCTCATCCACCTTGTATCCTAGCTAGGTCCACCCTCCAAAACTCTGTCAACAATCCAATTCAACCACTCATCCACTCAGCAAATGCGATCAATATTTTCTCAAAAAAATTCTAGGGATCAAAATGCCAAATTTAAAATGTTTTAATGAATGAAAATTACCTGTGGTATCACTTTTTGTCTCCACCCTTTTAGGGTTTAGTGCCTGACCAGCGATGGTCAGTGTGACACCGACGATCAACTTCAAAACCCCTGACCATCAATGATCAAGATATTGGTATTTATCTCTTGCATCCAAACAAAAATTTTTCACCCCAAACCAACCCAACCAATCAAAGATCACCTCATTTTCCAATCTTACCTCTGACCACATCACCTCAATACCAACCATTTTGGCATAAACTATCACACACTTTATGACAACCTTGCCTAGTCCTTTTGACCATACCATCTACTTGCCATGTTGAAAAAATTTAAACTTGTGTTACCTTGTGCACACCTGACCAATTTATGTTTTTATAGGAGCACTTCTTACCTTGGATACCCATGAAAATACTAACCTTATCTAGGAGACTTGAGTTTATGAGTGTAGCCCAATGAT
>JARHVA010000039.1:1445000-1512500 GCA_037957365.1 Torreya grandis | reverse complement strand
TAATAATAATATAATATGTTTACAAAAAGAAAGGGTGCTTGATAGGTATTAGTAGCCCACACCTTACGTTGAGAAGGAAGATGCAACTCAAAACAAAATGAAAACAGAGCATAACCACCCAATGTCTAAATATCAAGGATTAGCAATTTTATTCATCATTTCAAAATTCTTCATTAATACAAATAAAATAATGCTTACCAAAGGTTTTGAATCCTATATATTTAAGTGTTTATGTTAATATGGATATCTTTATTACATCTATTTAAAATATGTCATTGAACACAATATGAAACTGACTAATTTGTTAATATACCCATTACTACAAGAAACATCCCTTAATAGGTGGAAAATGAATTAAAATTTATCCACACCACCATTTCGAGTTCCATGCACCATCATAATCCAAGTGTGATACAATTTAGATCACTAACACAACAATTTTGAAACCAAGGAAAAATGTTGAGTGAATAAGAGGAAGTGTAAGGAGGACCCAAGTGTAAGAGAGTATAGAAATGCATTGCATGCAATGAGTACATGGAGGCTGACAAGGGAATATTATCTCAACATGAGGGGTATTACACACTCTCTCCCTTACAAAATCATCATCCTCGATGTGCCAAACCAAAAGAGTTCAAAAATCCACACTTCTAAAGACATACTAAGTTACAAATAGTGTAACATAAGCCATCATATATACCACAATAGTTATCACTTATGTTTTCAATTTATGGAGGTTCATTTATAGATTATTAATGTCCTTATGCTTGTTAACTTATTCTCAATAATGTGATTTAAGTCTTATAATTATCAACATCTATTATTATATTAAAATTTATTTTCTTATAATTAAAAAGTTTTTTTTTAATAGTTAACATTAATCTCCTTAAGGCATATCCCATAGCGTCAAACTTTCATACTATCATCTAAATCTATCTCAACCAACTGAAACCCAAGATATTCTATCGATGTATAACTCTAGTAAGCAATGTATACAATCAATAGTATTTTTTTGCTATGATACTAGATTAATTAAGTTATGTGTCATCCCATGGCAGAAGTGCACTCGCTGAGATTAGAACCATCCCATGACTAAGCCATATTGAGAAACATTGTGCACATCAAACAATACTATCCAATACTAATAACCAATATCTGTCATAAATCATTTGATTTCATAGATTGCTATTGTCAAAACATTTAAAGAATTTCATATTATATACACTACTAACTGATATTATAAACTATCAAGATCACTAAACAAGAGTAAAATCATTGATCAACCATAAGATAATATATTATCCACTATGTAACAATCAATAATGAACATGACTACCAAGTTACATAATAAATCATATAATGTTGTAACACTATCAAGAACAAACCAGTGTGAAAAGAACAATAGTATCCATCGATTTCATCATCAACAACATCTCGGCAAACCTTCTTAGACCTCCCAAAACTACTTGGACCTAACAAAACATCCTTATTCCCTCCTTAGACCTAAAAAATAAATGGCCATAGTAAAATATAGAGAGAAAAATAAACACCACATTTGGTGGTTGGGAAGGATGGCATCATGAACTTGTCTACACAGGTTCCCATCTCGACCCAATAACTTTTAAAATTTACTTATTTTCCCCCACACAGTACATACTACACATATTATAACATATATATAGAAAACACATGAACCAACATTCATCAAAACTAAAATACCATAAACATTTTAAAAAATCAATGCTAAAATAGTCACTATAAGAGTTAATAAGTCAATGAAATCAAAAAAATAAATAAGAAAATCATAATCCAAATTCAAAAAAAGTTGGTGTCAATAAACAAAACAAGTCTAAGTCACAATTATCAAGTCATCAAAATAAACAAAATTAAATTGAATTGAATCAAATTAAATCCATTTACTTCAAGTTTAATTTAAATAACTAATAAATGTTCAAAACTCCAAAAAAAATAATTAAATGCAAATTCAAGTTCAAGGACTAGTGTTGGTTCTCAAAGTAAAATCAAAATCATTGCATTATTCAAATTATGTGACTATAAAATTCACCCAAGGGGAGAAGGAATAAATGAAACTCAATCACCTCCCAAAGGTAAGAGAACAAAAGTAACTTGACTACCTCCCTAAGGTAGGACAAAACATCACATCATCCTCCATATACCTCCCAAAAGAGAAACATAATTACCTCCCATAGGTAATAAGTAAGAATTGACTACCTCCCAAAGGTAGGAGAAACAAGAACAATAATAATCCTCCCTATGCTTCCTAGTAACAAATGTTGATGTAACTGTATAGAGATAAACCAAGTGTGAATCTCATTTCTGGCACCTAGTGCTAAAAGTACTCCAAGAAATATGTCAATTGTCTCAAAGTCTCTAAATTAGCTAATATATAAGTCTCTCATCAAATAATATGTCATTTTTTATCATTTCACTTAAATCAAACGATTTTACAAAAAAAATTATGTTCAATCTTGGTTGTCTTGTTCTAATGAAAATTAATAATATATGTTGATAACTCTCATGTAATATCACCAATGTAAAGACTTCGGTAGTTTCACTATCACAATTGGTTCAAAAATATATATCATTATTCAATCTCAAGTATCATGTCCAAAGTAGAGTAATCATATATACCATAAAAATTAAAATCACACTTACAACCATTATGCCATGATAAAATGATCACCCAAGTGAACTGTAATCACAACACAAGCGATCACCTCAAGAGAGAACTAAACAACTTACTAATTCTCTCACAAGTAGGAAGGTATATTCATTATTCATAAAGAAAAGGGGGGACACAAAAGTAATCTATCAATACCCTAACTACACACTTACTCTTGAGTCACTTGCATTTACACTCAAGGTTAGAACTTACAACAGTCTTGCTCTTAAACATAAGGCATCCAAATCATACTAGTTACCATATAGTTAAATAAAAACATGCACAAGGTTAATGCCATACTATGATTAAGTAAATTTCATAACTTCAACATAATAAAACAAGTCCTCTTTATAACTTCATGGCTTATGCTTAACCAAGGTGAACAATGAAGCACTAACTAGAGCATACAAGCTTAGAGCTACCACTGCTAATAGTTTATTGCAAGAACAATCAACTTTATTATATTGTTAACTATCTACACATTTCATTATTAGAGTTATATTTATTAATTGAACTAATAAATAATCATTAGAAGTAAATGGGAATATATATTATAGTAGGTATTACCATGCACAAACATAGATGCATAAAAAATTTATCCATACATAGTATTTTCTACCAAGGAATAGCACAACCAATCAACATAAATATCTATTAACGAGTCATGAGAGAAACAAAATCAACTAAAAATTTTCATTATTTATTATTTTATACACTTTAGGGTTCAATGGTCCATGATGGATAAATACTCCACCACGATAGTAAACAATTAACAAGGGGTTCTCTCTAACAGGATGATTTCATCCACCAAAGGAGTAAATCCTACAACCAGAATTTAGTGATTCTCAATTTAGTCCATGTCTAGAACTATGTCCAGCCTCACTATGTCATCCCACTTGTACACATGTGAGCAATATTTTTAGAATACATGTAGCAGAACATCAACACTCCAAATCTCCTAGTGTTTAACTATGCTTTGATACCAAAAAAGTCATGCCCAAAATCCATGATTTTTTTAAAATCTTATTTCAGTTATGTTTATTTATCCACTGTGATTGCTTAATGTTTATCCGTTATGACTCGATCAATGCATAATTGAAGTGTGACACATGATTTATTTAATATACATTATTTCCAACATGAAACCTCTTTGAGGGTAGAATATAAGTGTATGAATTTAAGATCAATTAATGATATTATGATTAATGAAGATAGATGAGTCACCTTAATTAAAAGTGATTAATTACAATTTATTTATTTAAAGGATCATAAGATTATTTAAACATAATCTGATGAACACACTCAAAGGAAATGAAATGCGCTAAACAACAACACTTTAACAAAGAGTTATCACTCTAAAGATCGCAAAAGAAGAGTCATATATCCTTTTATAACTTCACTCTCAAGGAATGCAAAATAAGAAAAACAACTAAATTTAAAGTAAAAGGGTTGTCAACAAATGCATGATGATCAAATTCAAAATTAAATTAATATTAAACATATATATATATATATCTAATCAAAGACATGTGATTAAAGCATTATCCATAAGGCATTCCTTATCTTGATTAGTACTATGAAAATGAATTATGTGAATATCATCGGGTCAACAGGCAAAATCTATGAAGATGTGTGTAAATCAAGCAGTTGATTGAGAATATGTTGGATAATGGGGAGATAACATTGGATGATGGTACTTCCACCTCCAATCAAACACTTAAGATTTATCAAAATCTCTTTCCCCAGCATAACACACAACAACATAAGAATCAACAACAACACCAATGGGTGCAACAACAAAATCAATAGTATCAAAATCAAAAGCCAAACTAGTAGAATCATTAGAATCAATAGCAAAACCCATAATATCAAAATAATGGACAAAACCAAGGTCATAATGGTAAAAACCAACAAACCTACCATGAAGTAACACATGACTACAATAGGGTTATAGGTCATATTGCAAGGGTTAGCATTAATACCATCTCCATTAATCCTAGGTTAACAACTAATCAATATAGATCATTAATAAACAATACCATTCAACCAAATTACATGGATAATCCTTCTTTGACCTGGGACTACACACAGGTAAACTAGCAAATCAGGACTTCCACTTTTAGACCTTATATCGATAACTCACCCTTGCCACGTGACCACCTACAAGTGTACTAGCAACTGAGACTTATCCTATTTGGTCCTACACCATTCCCAACATTTGTTAGCAATTATGGTCCAGCATCTAATCTTTATTATGCAATCACAACTTGGAGGTCAAATATTACTATCCTAGGTCCACAACCATCTACAACTTTCCCTGTTATCCAACCAACCATTCAACCTTGAAATAAACCATTCACCATTGCCCAAGATAAGAAGTTTGATATTTTGGAACAATTGCAGAAGACACCTGCATAAATTTCTATTTTAGATTTGCTATGAACATCAACAATATACAAAAACATTTTAAATGAGTTTTTAACCCAATCCATTGTTGTTAGTGACATATCCCCAAATAAATTTCAAGCCTTGGTTGGACACCTAGCTCCAACCCATCAAGTCACATTTAACCAAAGTGTTATGTCTTCCCTTGACCCACTCCATAATAATCCATTATACATAGAATTTAATATAAAGTGGCATAAAGTGAAATGTGTCCTTATATACAATGGATCAGGCCTCAACATAGTGTCTCTAAAGCTCATAAAGCTTCTTGGGTACACAATGGTAGATCTTCAACCAAAATTGATAACTATCAAATCCTATGATAATTAGGAAAGAGAATCACAAGGCACCATTAGCTTACCAGTTATCATTGGGCCTTTGACCCATGATACACTTTTCCATATGCTTGATCTTGAGTTGTCATATAATATGCTTCTAGGTAGGCCATGGTTACATGAGATTCATGTAATCCCATTAACACTACACCAATGTATCAAGCTATCCCACTTAGGGATGGAAGTGAATATTCTAGGAGATTTACACCCATATGAACACTACAAACATCTTAACGCTAAGTTTCAAAGCTATAATTACCAATATGACATGAATCTAAGTTCCAAGTAGGATAAAAGAAAGGCCATAATTATTGATCCTCCATAAGATAGTTACATAGATCCTAATACCTTGGATTCCATTTCCCATATGCCACCTCGTGAAGCTTCCAATCATTTCACTATTTTAGATAATGGCCCAGGGGAGTATGTGACCCATGATACCTTCCATATAGCCAATCTTCCTCAGAATCTAAAAACCTTTGGATGACCTAAAGTTACCCCACACACGCATTGGAAACAAAAGAACAAAGATAAGGGACCTGTCATGTTTGTACCAACATTTGGCCTATAACTAGACCCTCTTGAAGGGGATGAATCATGGTTGTATAATAACAACCAAGTTAATTGTTATAAAATTGAAAAGTATCCTATTCCCAATAGGATCATGAAACATCAAGATTATGAAGGAAGAGGACTCAAACCGAATAAACAAGGAACCATTAAGCCAATTTCCATGACTAAGTACAAAATACCTTATGGACTTGGATTTAAAACACATGGGGGTAACCCCACATATCTTATTTGAGTTCCATCACTAATGAGTAGTGATTATGATGGTGATAATGAAATAGAGTTTGATTATAGCCTTACCTTTGATGACCTAGCTGAGACTAACCTATTTGATAATAATGCCATTTGTACCCTTACCCCAGTCATTCATCACAACCCATTGCCATTATACTATCCCCAACTGATAGATTGGGACCAACAAGATAATTTTCCGATTGATGAGTTTCAGAATGATGAGGAACTCTATATCTTTTTAGGCCTTAGATACAATGTTCCATTGGGAGATCATAAATTGGGATTCTCAATTACATTAGATCTTAAAGCCTATTTTGGAGAGTAGGTGAACAACCTTAGCCAAAATCAAATAAATAAAACATTGAGTTCCCAAAGTGAAAACCTCTTTGAGGCACTTTTTGACCATGGAAAAATTAAATATAAAGGCAAGTATAGTGGTGAAAACCTATTCAGGTGCCATTAGATAAGGGTGTTTATTTTTCTTCAAATTTAGACCAGGAGACCACCAACAATGAACTTTCCTATGGATCTAAGTTTAGTTTTACATAACAATAGGTATTTGATCAAATTATTTAAAAAAAATTGAATATTTTTATCACATGGCTAGATCTCCCATTGGGGGATTCAAATTCATCATGCCTAGGAGACATTGAAGAGGAAGTCTTAATAGAGGACCTTGATATAGTTCAATAGTTCAAGTCTTTGCCTACTATCCTAGAAGATGGTTTGACTCTTCTAGTCGATGATACAATAGAGGTAAACATCAAGACTCCATTGGACTCAAAATTGATAAAATTAGGCATGTCACTCACTAAGGAGGAACGTAAAGCCTTTACAGCTTTGTTGAGAGAATTTATAGATATCTTTGCATGGACTTATTCTGACATGCTAGGTTTAGACCCTACCTTGGTTCTATACCACCTTATTGTCAATCTTGATGCCAAAATAGTGAAAAAATATATGTGTAAGATGCATCCTTGCTTTGCTATCTTATTAAATAAAGAGTTGGAAAAACTCTTAGAAGTAGGATGTATCTGATCCATTGACTACTCAAAATGGATATCTAATGTTGTGCCTGTTAGCAAAAATCCTAAAGGAATCTGAATCTCTAATTATTTCTGAGACAAAAAAATCTTGTCCTAAGGATGACTTTCCATTGCCTAATATTGATATGATCATCAAATCCATGGTAGGTTATAAAATGCTTTTACTCATGGATGACTTTTCACGATACAACCAAATCAAAATAATACCAGAAAACTAACATAAAATAGCATTCATCACTCCATGGGGAACATTTTGTTATCATGGAATGAAATTTGGTCTTAAGAATGCTAAATCTACATATCAAAGGGCTATGACTGTCATATTCCATGATATGATGCATGATATTATTGAATACTATGTTGATGACATATTAGGAAAATCCAAGACTAGGCCAACCATCCAAGAGTGCTACGTAGGATATTTGAAAGATTATGGGAGTACAAAGTTAGAATCAATCCAAAGAAATGTGTGTTTGGAGCAACCTCAGGAAATTTACTTAGCTTCATTATGTCTCATAGGGGCATTGAAGTCGATTCATCCAAAGTCCATGCTATCATCGAGATGCCACCATCGACCAATTTGAAGCAACTTCATAATTTACAGGGGAAGATCTAGTCAATCCAACACTTCATTTCTCAGTTAGTATACAAGTGTCATCAATTTACACATCTTATAAAGAAGGGAGTTACATTTCACTAGGATGATCACTACCAAGCATCTTTCCAACAACTCAAAGACTAGCTAGTTAATCCACCTGTTTTGTTACCTCCTATGCCAGAAAGGTTGTTATTATTGTATCTATCAACTACTAACAATGCCTTGGGGGAACTTTTAGCTCAACATGATAATAATGGAAAAGAGCATGTAGTATGCTACTTAAGCCATACCTTGGTCACATATGAACATAGCTATGTGCCTATTGAAAAATCTTGTCTAGCCATGGTCTTTGTAGCTTAAAAACTACACCATTACATGTTGAACAATAAGACCATGGTCATTTCAAAAGTAGATCCACTAAAGTATCTACTATCTAAAACATCTTTACAAGGCATAATGGCCAAATGGATCATGATTCTTAGTGATTTTGACATAGATTATGTCAATTAGAAGGCAATCAAAGGATAGGTCCTTACAGATCAACTTGCTGAAGCACCCCTTGTAGACACAAAACCACTCACATTTCATTTTTTTGATGAATCCATAATTATAATCATTGACACACCTCTTGGGGAGAAGCAATGGAATCTATATTTTGATGGTTCATTTACTAGACATGGATCAGAGGTAGGTCTCTTATTTATTACACCACAGGGGATCTAATCCCTAAATCATTCAGAATCAATTTTTCTTGTACAAACAACATGGTTTAGTATGAAGCACTTGTTGTAGGAATTCGATAGGTAGTATAATGGAATATATCTCATCTAAAGGTTCATGGTGATTTTCAATTAATCATCAATCAGGTCACAGACCATTTTTAGACCAAAGATGACAAGTTGATTCCATATAAGGCTATGGTTGATACACTAAAGTAGTAAATTATAAATATCCTATTTGAGCATATACCAAGGGATAATAATAGAACTATAGATGCCATGGCTACTATCAGCTCTCTGATTTGATAAATAGACAAAGCTAGAGAATATTAGTTCCTTATTGAGAATTTATTCGCCCCAACTCATGAACCTTCAACTATTGCAATGATTTGTGATATTATTGGTCCTAATACTATCTGGTACTCTGACCTTTACAACTACCTTCATGACCAAATTTTACCACCTAACCTATCTTAAAAATAAACCAAAGCCTTTATTCATCATTCCACTCATTATACTCTACTTGGATCCACCCTTTACCATCATAGTTTTGATGAACTCTACTTCATTTTTTAACTTTGGTAGAGTCGACACTATCATAAAGAGAAGCTCATGAAAGGGTATGTGGAGCTCATTCTAGCAGGGCAGTCTTATCAAAAAATTTATTACATACTGGTTATTATTGGCCTACAATGGATGTAGATGCAACTACATATGTAAAAAAGTGTGACAAATGTCAATGACATGTTAATATAATTCATACCCTAACACAAACTCTGAAATTGATGTTGACACCATGGCTATTTGCTACATAGGGACCATACCTCATTGGGAAAATCAACCCCACTTCATCTGATAGCTATAAATATATCCTTATCACCACTGAGTATTTCACTAAGTGGGTTGAAGCTATACCCCTCACGTGACTAGAAATAAAATTTCCAAATTCATCTTCAACCATCTCATTTACCGCTATGGTATTCCCTCTGACATTATATTTGATAATGGATTATCATTTAAGAACAAGGATGTAGACCATCTATGTATTGAATATAACATCACATAACATTTTTGTACAACATATTAACCTCAAGATAATAAATAGGCAAAAGCATCGAATAAAACCATTGTCAATATTCTCAAAAAGATTGTCAATGATGTCAGTCATGATTGACACATACAGATATTCCCTGCCCTTTGGGTATATCATATCAATCACCGTACCCCCACAATAGCCACTCCATATTAATTATTTTATGGGATAGAAGCCATCATTTTCATTGAGGTCGAGTTTCCTTCACTATGCATATATTTCAAACATGTTCTAGATGATCATGACTATCGAGTAGCTCACTAGTAAGAGCTAGACTTGATAAAAAATGTATAGCTACACTCAAAAATCTTTAGGAATATCAGAATCAACTCAAAAGCTGTTATAATTAGTGTGTCAAGTATAGAACATTTGAACTTGATGATCTTGTTCTTAAAGAAAACCAAAAAAATACCATGGTTGAGAAGAAGCATAAAGGTAAATTCAAACCATCTTGGATAGCCTTTCATCATTATTATATATTATGGATCAGAAGCATATAGGCTTACCACACCATATAGAGATGAACTTCTTAAGCTGATGAATATTATTCACCTCAAGCAGTACTATGTTTGAGCACTAAGGTGTATTGTCTGTAAGCACCATTTTAGTGGTGTTATTTTATCACTATTATTCTTTGTACAAATATCATTCTTATCATTCCTTTTATCCTATTCCATCTACTTTACCATCCCATTCTATCGACCAAATGTGTTTTAAAGCCTAGCCCATTTGACTTTGGTTTTTTCCATTTATTACACCTTTTCAACATCAAATAATCTGATCAATTTCATCATTTATTTCAAGTACTTCTGATAGAGATCATATTTTGGATTAGTATGATAGAAGTTTCAGTAGTTGCATCCTTCCTTTGTTATTCCTTTCTTATCACCGATCTTAATACTAATTATAACCACCTTTGGGAAAATTAGTACCATTGATCTATGTCATTGTGTCCTAGTTATAACCACCTATGGGCAAACTAGGGGCAACGTTTATTTATTGAGCCTTGACATAGAAACTTGCCACTTCCTATGCCATATTATGCCTTTTTACCAACTATGCCTATTTTTATTTGACTTGACTACTACACTAGTCAAATTCCTCTACTATAGGATGGAACTATAGTGACTTAAGGTCCTACTCTAGGACTATGTAGGCAGTGTTCAATACTTGTTGAGGTCAGCTCAGTCACCCTTTCCATCCATGCTTTCATCATTTTGTGAGTAACCTAAGCCACACTCTCACTGTTTTGTGAGCAACCTAAGTTTGAACACTCTCATCATTTTGTGAGCAACCTATGTTTGAATGCTCTCACTATTTTGTGAGATTGAACCATTTAGTGTCTCATAATTCTTGATCAATTTGAGATACTTCAAAAATTCTAAAAACATTTGTAAAATTGTTAGAAAAAACTAAAAACATTGACCATTTCTTTGCCTTAAGGATTCTGGGAACCCTTACTAATTTACAAGAAAACCACTTATCACTTAGTTTCCCCATCCCTTTAGGCATTTTCTATCATGCACTTTCCATTTTTCAAGACCATTACCATTTTTCTATCACATCCATTATGTTTATTTTCATCAGTTATCACATTCTTTCCATTCCCTAGGAGAACTACATTTGGCTTGAAGTTTTTTATTAGATATTACATCCATGGAACTATGTATGCAACGTCCACTTGCCTAGTTCATATGGAAATAGCTCGACCACCTCCTTTTGTTTCTTCTATTCCCTTATTTTGTTTGTTTATTAAGTTTTCACCTATTATCTAGGGGCAATGTTTGTATAGTTTCTATTACGTTGTTTGTTTATTTGTTTCTACTTATTTTTTAAGGTTTATTTACCTATTTATTTTCTTTTATCACTATTGCCTTGATTTAGTTTATGTGTGTTCATTGGGTGATTCCTTGTGCACACCTATTCTTGAATCCATCCATATTCATCTCCTAATATTGATATCATGGTTTTTATCATTGGTGCAGTATTTTCTATTTGAGTATTGGATTACGGGAGTCAATTCTTATGAATATTTTGGCCAAGAATTCATGATGTTATACCATGATTCCTATCAAAATGTGTTATAACAAACCTTAGCTTCGAGAATTCTATTTAGCAATGGTGGCATTAACATCTCTTTGGCACTGACAACCTGATTCAATCCCAATCATATCCCAAATATAGTAATTAACCATGAAAGAATTTCAACCTTTATTAGTTTGGATGAGCATCTCCCTAATAGTAGGTTATTATAATTCATCATTACCCTCTATTTTATGTTACCATCATCAATCATCCCACCAATAATGTTTGCCATAATCGGGATCCAATGATTATAACTACTTATCAACAAATCATTGCACACCATCCCACCTGCATTTCTCAATGATTATAACCACCTTTTAGTAAATAATTATATTGTCAGCACTTTACTTTTTGGACCATATAGGGGCATGTTATTATCTTGTTTATCTGTCCTAATTGGGGTAGCTCCATCTTCTCCATTATTATAACCACCTTTGGGCAAATCATTATGTTATCATACCATGTTGCCACTATCGAGGTACAATGATTATGACTACCTTTGGTCAAATCATTGTACACCATCCCACTTGCATTCTCAATGATTTTGACTACTTTTTCAAAATCATTGTTTTTTCACCCCATCATCTTTCCTTTATTTGGTCCCCTAGTTTCACTTTTTTCTTTTTGAGGGATCGTTTGTTGACCTATTTATGTCAACCCTTCCCCTGAGGGGGCATTTTATAGTTAGTTTATCATCATTGTAGTTTTAGGCATACAAGACCTTTTCATTCTTTGAGAAGATGTTACTATGCTTATAGCTTTCAATTATTTCTCAAACAGGGGCAAACTATAGACACCTAAATCTGGTGACAAATAACCTCCAACTAAGATTTTGACCAATTTCTACCAAAATGCACAATTTGGCCTAAAAACACTAATCCACATTAAATGAGTTGAAATTGAAATATTCAAGTACTAATTTTGGCTAGAGTTTCATTAAATGAGGCAATGTAATTTATGGGCTAGCTAACTCTGATCAAATCATTTTGAGTCAAAATTGCAATTTTGCACCTGGGTGCTCTGGATTGCTATTTCCTATGAAATCTCTTGCACAAGACATGTGCCTTTGTTATTTGTTTTTGGTAACATCCTAAATGGGATAAAATATCCAACACATCTGACATTGACTTCAAATTCCAATCCAATCAAATTTTGGACCAATAACAAAGCATTCTAATCAATTTGAGTAATTTGTGCACAAAATGCTTAATCATGCTTAAGAGCTAATTAAACCAAATTAGAGACTAATTAAGAATTCCATGAAAACTTGTTGAATACTTATTTTTGGAAATTAATATTTAATATCTACATCATCAGATGACCTTATTTATTGGGAAGACATCCCTAAGCCATAAATACCATAAATATCAAGATTATGGGTCTCCCATGCCTCACAATGACCCTCCATGTCTCTTTAATGCCCCTTTTTCCAATGTCATGATGAGGATAATTATATATTTAATTCCAAAAAATTGAATTAATCCTCAACCACACATCTTCATCTCAAGATGGATGGTTTAGGTTGATTCTAAGCAATCTAAAAATTCTATAAATAGGAGGCCTTGCCTATTGAATTTTAAGCTTAATTTGTGCAAAGTTACCATGTCAAATTGATTCTAAGATCTCTCACATGCCAAATTTATTATGCCAAAAGATTGATCCAAGCCAAGCCAAAGCCACAAGGTGCCAAGGAGAAGAGGAGATAGCCAAGCCTCCTTTAATGAAGACTTCATGAGCACAAGCTAAGCAAGCCACTGTAACAAGCATTTAAAGCATCCAAGGAAGGTGAAGGATTATTTTTTTTCCTTATTTTTTAATTGTGTTTGTCTTTTTTTTTTGTTATTAATCTCACCCTAGTAACTAGGCATGAAGGTATTAGTTTAGTGTGTTGTTTGTCAATTTGCTTTATTCATTTTGTCATTAACACAATACTAATATCCTCTTCTTAGTCAAATTCCTAGTTCACACATGTTCATGGCCTCTTAGAAGAGCAATTGGACCTTGTTGTTCCATTCTCAAGTGCATGGGATGGTTAGGTGAGTCAAGCACCAAATCATATCCATCCTGTATATGTCTACTTTATATGAACAATTTCAATTCTACCTTAGTCATGGGTTACTCCTGATTTTCCATGCTCACATGTAGTGATTTTCTTGACAACCCAAATGGTATGCCTTAGTTTGTGTCTCCATTATGTTTTATCTAAGTTGGTGACTTTCCAAGGCCTTAAACCTATTTTCAAGTGTCCAAGCATGGTTTCCACATATCACCAAAGTATTCATGATTTTCATCTTGAGCCTCAAGAGGCATACTAAATCTCAATGTGTTTTCACTTGTCTCAACTTTAGGAATTACTCTAGAACACACTTCAACCTTCCTTTCATCATATTGAGCTTGTTCCTCTTATGGATAATATTTGACAAGGTCAATAGTTGGAACATCCTCAATCTTCCCCATAGGAGGTGTAAGTCCTAGAAGAGTTTCATGCTCATTACAAATGTTTATGTGCTGCTACCAAAGATCCTCAATCCTCTTGGCATCTTATGTGATCATGATCAAGATCTAATGCCTCATGCACTATCGGGACTGCACGTTCATTGACAAACTCATCTTGGAAAAAAATAATGGGTCCTTATTCTTCAATGAAATTAGAATATTTAACATCAACACATACCTTTTCTTAAACATTTTAAGACTCTTGAAGGTTTTCTCCTTATCTTTCATTAGCTACAAGTTGGACAAATTCTTCACTTTCACACTTCTCAGGAATGTCATGATAAGAGTGGTTGCCATGCCATCAAGGAGCTCTTGGAAAACACCCTCTTCTTGGCCAAATAAAATTTCTTCCTCTTGTGATTGATCTTGCATCAAAGCATATTCTTGAAGTTCACCATCTCTTTCAATATGGAAGACTGATTCATATTTCTCCTTGCTAAGAGGTGTCCTAGTGGTGATTTCTTCTTCTTGATCACTTATATCACCTTTATTAACTTCCACCACAACTTGATCTTCTTCACTTGTATCCTCAAGTACAATCCCCTTCTCAATAATTGTATTGGAAGTTCTTTGAAAGGACTCTAGAAGAGAGGTCATATATGCCTCATTCTACTCATTCAACTACTCACCTTTGACACACAACACCTCATTCTCCTTCTATATATTCCTTTGGACGGACCTCAATGATGGGAATGCTTTGGGATCTTGAGGAGGGAGGGATGGGGATTAAATGATTTAAGATTTTCCTTTCACTTTAACACCTTGGTTTATGATTGAGTCACCTTCCTTTCCTCATGACTTAACTACTTGACTCTAAGTTGGTATCTTTGCACTAGAAACTTGTGTTATAGAAAAAGGAGAAAATGAAGATATATTTTCCTAAAATGACACTATTCTTGGTGTTTTCACTGACTAAGATATATGTTTATTTTCAAGCTTGATATATCTAGCTAGGTGGGATTCAAAGTCAAGCTTGATCTGATCACCAATTTCCTCAGGATGGTTGAGAAGTGAATGGCCCTACAAGGTCTGATCTTGACCTTTAAACGCATCCTTCTTAGCACACACTTCTCCTTTTTGCACTCTCTCTTAAAAAAACTTCCAAGGAGGACAGATTTGAGGGACTTGTGAGTAAATTACAAGGTTTTGACACTCACTTATTTTGGACTACCAAGGGAAGATGGACTGCTTAATAAAGGGCTAGTGTGAGATGGAAAAGGGCACATGAGGCTGATAGAATTGGATTTGCTTCACCTCATGGACTACTAGATTCTCCTCTATGGTTGTAATCAGACCACCTACATTTAACATGTCACGAGTTATCCTTGACTAATTATCCTTCATGATAGATTCCTATTCCCTCTTAACTTGTTGTAATGAGGTCCTCATACTCCTGATTTGGTGACTAGGGATATCTTGGCCATAACTCTTTTGAGTATCAATCCCCATCATGTGTCTCTTATAACCTAATAAGGTATGATTAAGTCTTGAAATGGATTGGTTTGAGACATGGATAAGTTGGCTATAAGTATCATGATGTTTCCAAGATTGATTAAAAGGATAGGTTGGCTTCTAAGGGGGATGATAGGGATAAATATAGGGTTGATAGGGATCATAGTGGGGTTAGTATGGGATATAGGGTTGTTGATAAGGAGTTGTATGATATAATTATGTTTCATATGAAACAATTACACATCATGAAATAAGATGAAATATCAACAAGATGATCTTACACTTAAGAGGAGACCTTTTGATGACCTATAACATGAGATTATGATTGTAAATCTACCACCTGAATGCTTGAAGGTACTTGAGATGACAAAGATGTTACAAGTGAAAGTTATTAATTCTTGAGTATTCATCCCATCAGGCATGCTAGAACTGGTAACACTCCAAACCACACCCTAGGAGGAGGTTGTGTAGGCCCTCCTCCAAGTTTGGGTTAGAATGAGATTGGTCCAAAGGCTATGGGTGACCTATAGGAGGATCAAACCTCTAGTTTATCAAGCTAGCTACCCTGGTACATTTGTTATGACTCAAAATCACTAAGACCTACTAATTATTGGAGTGAAAAGGGATAAAATGGGTGCATAAAATGAAGCCTAATCTAAATATGGTGATGCACTAATGTAGTTGTCCACTCTATTTTATCTCTAACAACACTAATGAACTAAATATGAATTGAAACACTCTCTCCAAGGCTTATATGCATCAATAATTCATAATAAGGTCATGGTAGATGGATACAACTTGGAGGTGATGGATGAGAGGCCTATCTTGAGTCATTTCTAACTAGGTTACACTTTAAGTATAGTCACCAACCTTTGACGCATCATATGACCTACATAAGATAACATAAAAACATCTAGGTGAGGCATGGACCTGCAAAGGGATAAAATCCTACCACTTATGCATATCAAAACAAGAATATACAAACTAGAGGATATCATGAAGAAGCTGTAATAGTCCATATATCAATCCAAGAGGTCTACAAGATACAAATATAGGTAGAGTTTCCTCATACACAGGTAAGGGATGGATATAATTTCCTTAAGGCCTCAATATATAGAATAATGATAAAGAGTAAAAATATAATGTGGTGTATAAGGATTAAAAAGAGGTCATGAATGACCATAATGACTCCATTATCAATTACAAAAAGCCATAACAGTCCGCATGCTCCCTCTATGCACTACCTTGGGCCATTTGGTGTTCTTCAATGAGTTATTAATCATTGAGATAGAGTGGTAGAGGTTTGTTCAAAATTATTTGACCCCATTCAAGGTATGTCCACATAAAACATGGTAAATTATTTCTCCCTTGGTAGTTATAAGGTGTAAATGTGGTCCAAGTTGGCCTTCATGGGTCATTAAGTAGTCCACTTCCTTTTGTGCATGAAAATATGACTTGGAAAACTGCCCTCTCTTTCATTATGGACATGAAGCATGTTTAATCACCCTTATGCATCAATTACAAGGGTGTAATGACCCTATATTAACCCTTTTAGCAGCCTCTCTATACCATTAATCCTTCTTCCTTATTGATCGTATACGCCTTTTAGGCAATTAGGCCTAATCACATGATGTTTATTGTTTGAATGGCCATGAAACCTACATAATGACTTAATAATAGGCAATATGGACATGTTTAAAGTCTAAATCAACATACTATACCAAGACTTAGGCTTTCCAAGCAACTCACACTTGTAACTTTACATTACTTAGGCAACTAGGCCACCTCCTTACATTTCAAGATTTCATGTTTGGTAAAGATGTGCATAAGCATTTATAGTTATATTTGTGAACATTTTATGATTTTAAAAGATATAAGACATCTCATACTACCTCCCCCTTTGACCTATAACTTTTCATCAACTCTACACCTTGAAAATACCATAAAACCTTGCAAAAAATAGAGTTTATGGGGGTGTCCATAAATATTAGTATCATGTTTGAGATCTCCTCTAAGTTTGACACATGATCCAAGTTTTTACTAGGCAATTTCAATTCATTTTTATGTATATATCTCATGATTTCACCCATCGAGTTTATGTTAGGGTTTAAGCAGGGTCCTAGAGGTCTACCATCTTAATGATGGTTCATAAATTACATACCTCCAATATAAATTTTATGGACATGGATCTCTATCACATATACCCCATAAAATATCTTAAATACCTCTTGGTCCAATACAACTTATATGGAGAGAACTAAGTGCAAGATGGTAGACCTCCATTCTTTTGTAGGCTTTCTAAGCATGGTTTCAATCTTAATGATGGTTCATAGATATGGTCTCATGAATCCTACTCTATCTTAAATATATGTTTATTTTATAAGTGTCCCCAACTCCCCCTAATATCATTGGCTCTAATTCCTCTTTCCATGAAATATGTGAGTGTTTAAATTCATAGCTTGAAGTGGCAGCTTGGGATAGTGTTGTTCAAGATAAGTGTTAAGACCAGTTTTGACATTTTATTGTATTCCTCTATCTTAAACATCCCTTTCAAGATATTCAACATCCTCATATTACCTCTCATGTATTTAAATCTACTTGGGGGTCTAGTTATGTCATGAAGATGGGGGTGGTGTCTTGAGGGCTTAAGAATGGCTTTAGGCCTAATAGGCCTAGACTGAGCTTCAAGAATCTGAGTCTCCTAAAGTTGATTTGATGGCCTCAAAATCATCATATAAAATTTCTCTATTTTATTCCTACCCCTTTTTATGGAGGAGCATCTAGGCATCAAAGCAAATTTTTAGTTGTTGAAGACTTATATGCTAAGTAGGGGTCATAAATGATCCATTTTGGGATATAGTTGTGTGTGAAGGATATTATAGGGTCAATTTATTTTATTTAGATTCATAATTATTATAAAGGACTATTTTATGTATTTAATTGTATTTTTCCCTTCAAAAGTGAAAATTTGAAAACTCAAAACCTAAACCTAAGCACAAAAGGACCATGGGGCATAATATGAAGTGAGTAGGAGAGAAAATGTTTGTAAAGGGTCCAATAGGTTGTGAAAAGAGTTTCTTAAAAAAATTATGAATAATTAATTAAAGGTAATTAAAAATAAATATTCATGTTCAAGTGTAACTACCACTCCTCTGTTGAGTTGGCCATGTAAGAAAGACTTGCATAAAAGTCACCAAGATAGTAGGAAAGATTGCATGATGAAATAGAAAGAAGTTGTAATGTAGGTAGAGAGAGGTATATTTGAGAGTAGGATAGGAGGTAAGAAATAAATATCCAATAATGGAAGATTTATATTCCATAATAAATAATAATGTACACTCTCCATGAAGGGAAGAGTGCAAGAATTGACTGCATATGTAAATGTTGATGGTGCATGTTAATAAAGAAGAGTTTTTTATGTATGCTTACTCTCAAATGAAAGTTATATGGATTTTTATTTTTTATATTTTTCCTTTAATAGGTTATTAAATCTATAGATAGATCAATTCTTGTGTTGTTTCAAGTATTAATCAAGGAATGCAAAGGTGATAATGCAAAAAGAAAGTGAGGTTGTAGTCAGAAAGAATAGATTTGAATTGTATTAAAGTTATCGATATATGAAAATATTTGCATGTTAAATATAAATAAGTATCCAAACTATTTAAATCCTTATAATGGTCATTTATGGTGTTAGAAGTAAAGGACTCAAGAAATAACTCTCTCAGTCCTAAATCTTATTGTATGTCTGAGACAGTCAAGTAAATGACTAGTTTTGATAGCTTTAGAGGATGATCAATGTAATTATAAGCATGGTATGATTGTATTTAATTTATATATGAATTATTAATTTCATTATTCTATTATTATTTTCATACTAAAGTGATAAATCAAAGAGAAAGAGAACTTAGTTCCTTGGAATTCTATGTGTGTTCGTCACAGTTGACATACTAGAGAAGGAAGGTGTTATAGCTCTTATCAAGATCTCTAAGGTCTTAAATTAGGAATTAATGTTATAATTGATTTTATGGTGATAATTTTAATTCCCAAGGCTAATTTTAAATTTTAAAATTAGCTTGAAATAATTAAAACTTCATGACTCTGCCTGTACCCTATCTTGAGACAGACAGTCATATTGAAAAGAGAAGGAAACCCCTTTTTGTAACCAAGAAATGAATGGTACTACCTAATTTAGGTTTAGTATGTTCTAAATAGGTTAATTGAATATGTTATAGTTCTTGAGAAATACTAAAAAGGGTAATATTTTATTTAAAATTCATTCTATGGTGTCTCAATCTAATAGTTTAGATATAAAATTCTGCATATACATGTGTGGAGAGTGATATAGTGAATGTTAAGACCAAATAATGGTTGGAAATGGTAAATATAGATAAGGAAAATGTTTCATATGTTTTATAAGGTTTAAAAAAAAATTGAAACTAAATGAGGCTATTTAGTTGCATCTCAGCCTGTACAGACTTGCACAATAGCCTAACTAGGGTTTTGAAACAAAAAAAACCCAATAACTTTGGTTCTAATTGTGGAAAATTTATAAAACTTTGTAGACATATCTATTTTGACATGAGGAAGAGGATTAAAGAGTTTTTGATTTGGTATAGTATAGTCTTGTATTAATTTTAAGTCTGAGCAAGGGAAAGAAGGGTTAGGAGACCTAATTGGCAAGGTGGTTACAAGTGAAAGGGTATTTTCATAAATATTTAGGTTATGAAACTTCTTGGGAATTAGGATTAAGATAGAGGGTGATTAAAACTAGTATTATATATTATGGATGACTTAAATAATGTTCTAACTAAAGATATTTGTGTAAAAAAAAGGCTACAAGGAAGTAGTCTCATTATAAATCTTAAGGTGGGCAAGTGAATGTTGAAGAGTGAGTGAGAGGTTAAAAAAGGTTGAGGAAAGTATGTTATACCCAAGAGAGGTCATCCATGATGGAAGTTTGTATTCATGATATCTAAAATAAGATTTGAGTTTTTTAAGCTTTGAATAACTATGAACTTATGTGAAGCTAGTGAGTGAGTAATATGAAAGGAGATGGGAAAATGAATGAAATGAGATGATTGGATGAGTGAGAGAATTATGAAGGGTCTAATGATAGTGATAAATTATTAAAAGTTTCTTGTTTAATAGGGAAATAGGATGCTATGAAGCATAGTGAGAAGTTGAAAGATTATTATTAAAGATTGAAGCTTAAAAAAAGTACAAGGCATTTACAAGTTGAGATCAATTCAAGATTAGAGCTAGGGATGGTGGAATGTAGGTTGTTTCTTATAACCCTATACATCACATTTTCACGTATCTCCAACCATTTGGATCATCATCTCTACCCTCTCCTCTCATAAGTATGCCTTGAGTATGACTGTTACTACCATGCCTAAGTGTTAATGTCATGAGTATCCTTTTCTCCCCTCATATATAATGTTGATGGGTTTAAAATCATGTAATATTCCTTATATGATAACAACATCCTTAGGATATGGGATTCCTTTGACTTTATACTTTTAATATCATTTATTCCCTTACTTAGCATTTATGAGAAGTTATGTTTATGTATCCCTAAGGGATTGATTGAATACCTTCCTACCTCACTTGAGGCTCCTATCACCCTGTGACATTGATACATACCTCTCACTTCCCTATAATATGTCTTAAAACCTTTAAACAACCTCAAAACATATAATAGCCTTCAATTTTCATGATCAAGCTTGTACATATCAGTGTTAGGCATAATAGGCATAAAAGGTCATTAATCTCTCCTTTGCCTATCTCAAATGGACTAAAGGATTCACTAAAGACTAAGGATCCCAATAAAACAAGTCATATACCTTATTTTTCTCTTCTACACCTTACCCTTATGTAGGGTTTCTTGTGGTTTGTCTCATTACATGACCCTACCTGTAGGTGCTCAAATGGGGTTTGCCTAGATTAGTAGGTGCAATGGAAAGGTAATATTATGGTTTATTATTTATTTGAGCCACTAAAATTTTTATGACCCCTTAATTACCATTTATACCCTCAAAATAAGGTTTATTTCTCAACCTTCCTTTCGACCACATTCAGGCCTATATGATATAGTTTGAGCCTTTTTATTGTGAGTGTAAAATGAGAGGAGTGGTTTCTTGATTCATTATTACATTGGGTGACCTCATCATATTGATGACCTTAAATTATTATTTCCCACAATCTAAATCTTATTAACCTTTCCACTGTAGCTCTATTTGGATGAAGTAGGAATATTGTTAAGATTGTAGTCGGTCTCTATTTTTAAACTTGTTCCCTCATATCCCATAATTATTTATAGAATCTTATAACTCTCTTATAGGATCCTTTTAAACCTCTGAAACTTATATCTCATCACACTTTCAATGTTTCTCCAACCTGCAGTCAGAGTATTATTTGCATTAAAAGGAAACCTTGACTAAGTCGCTCTCTTGGTGGGTAATTAGATGGTGTTGATTATATCTACCCTAATATTTTCATATTCATACTTATTCATATGTCATTTGAATCCAAAATACTATTAAAATCCCTCCACATCTCAACCTAACATTGGATACCTTACCTGCTTAGTCTACCTTAATAAGTTTGTAGTGATTGTGAGAGCCTATCCTTTTAGGCCTGAGGTGAATGGTTGATCCATGTTGAACCTTGTTCACTCCATATCCCATGAATTTTATATGCCCTCATTGCTTTCAATTATCCTCAATGTTTCTCTATATCTCATTCTAACATTCCTCCATTTGCTTGGACTACCTTAGGTCTATAGGTACCTGAATGAATGTTAGTCTCTCAAGGGTTGAGGATAAGAGCAGTTCTGAGCATAAGGAAAAGATAGGAATGAGGGAAAAACCATATAACATGACCATAATATGGATATAATTCATGTTTTAACCTATCTTTATGGCTCTCCACATACACTACAAAGACACCTTATTCACTTACAAAGAGATCACACAAGACAATCACCTTAGAATAGAACTTGAGAGAGTTGTTTGGTCTAATGGTGACTAAATTATGCTTGGGAGATAAGGGAGACTTGAATGGATCCAAGGAACTCACCATAAAACTTAAAACCACTACACACTTCCATTTTCATGTACCAAAGGCTCTCCAACATGGATAAATTCTATCTATAGTCTACAAATAGAGAAAACATGAGTGTTTCCTTGCTATTTAATGTTCACATGTGTAAAATAGGGGTGGAGAGTGATAGAGATGGATCTTTAGGACTTATATAATACATTTATAACCATTGGTTTCATTAAGCAAGCCAAAAGTACACTAAAATTATTCTTAACCCCTACATAGATTAAGAAGACATTTTGATTGCCCAGATTCTTAATTATTATTCATAAAATATAGGTCATGAATCTGTAGACCAATTCCAAGAAGAGGAAGGTCATGATACTCCATTCCTCTTCCCAAAGTATTATATCCTCATTTTCTCTCTCTTATATGAAATGATAGAAAATCTAAAAGCTTTTTTGGATTACCAAGGAGGGCGATGGAAGGAAGAGGTCGATTATGGACCTGTGTTACACATTTTTCACATGAAACTTCTCTAAGACACCTAACAGAGACCATCCATGAATTACTTGACTTTTTCCAACTCTAACATGGTCATATGGATCCATACAATCTTGAAAAACACTTGTAATCACCTTATTTTCTTACATTTTCTTGAGTTTCAAACCTTGGGATGCCATTGGTGGATAAGAGGAGGGAAAACATAAGTCAAAAATCATTTCAAAACAATTTATATGGATGGGGAAGATGGAAGGACATGGCTTCCCATGTGTGGGGTTCATTTGATGGGTAAGAGATGGGTTTAGCTTCAAAAGGGGACCTTCTTATGCACATGAATAATATTTTTGTGACTATAGGGTGCTAATAAAACCTTTTAAATATCCTTATAAAAAAATATGACATTAAAATATGTTCTTTTCAAAGGGTTATAATGCAATTTTAACTCATATATCATGTTTTAAGGACCATTTGGTAATTTGGGGGGTCAACCAAGGCTTGAAATAGGCTTGGATAAGTATACCATGGAAGATGACCTTGAATACATTATCAAACTTCACATTATGACTCAAATAAGGCTTGGACACCCCTCAAATCATGTTTAAAAAGGTCCCCCTTAAGAAAATGGCTTAAAATAGGCCTAAGACCATGAGAACTAATAACCTCAATCTTGTCAAATTATGTTAACTTCTACGAAAGATCCTTAATTTTGTCAAACAATGATTATACCACCTTTAATGCCTCAAAATCAATTTAACACTCTTCCACTTACTCAATGACCACCATGACCACTTAGCACATTACCTAAGGACTTTGAACAAGCCATGGCATATGATGATATTTGCAAGCAGTGACTAGCGCAAACCATGACACCTTAAACAATGTTAAAATGACTTTCAAGAAGCATTTAGGAGATCCTGACAAATTCTAGACACCATGAACAAGATTAGATGGGTTTTCATGAAAATTTTTGATAATAGAAGTTGAAATTTGGCCTCAAAGGCCAAATTTTAAATAGGGATTTCATCATGAGTCCTTCCTCCCTTAATTGTTTAAATTGTACATGTGTACCTAATTAAGCCCATATACTAGGACCCATATTTGAGGATCTACCTCATTATATTTTATCTTTTCATTTTTTCTCCCTAAGTAATACTTAAAGGGGTACGTTCATGTGTTTACATAGGCAATATGTTATCATTATTTACTAGTCTATATATTATTCATATACACACTAAGAAATGGTTAAGTCCCACTTAGATATGTGATCAAGGAGATTGACATAGAGGGGATATTAGTATGGTGTTAGTAAAGAAATAAAAATAAAATTAAACACACTAAAAACTAACACCTCTAGCCTTGACACTCAAGGAGCTATAAAACTACACAATTAACTAACAAAATGAAAGCAAACCAAGAGATTTTACCTTCCATGAGAGCAAGTTTTGTGAGTCAACCATATAATGATGTGCTTGGTTGGGCAATCAAGAAATTTTTGTCAATGAAGCTCCATTTCTCCACCTCTCCTTGTTGCCTTGGCATGACTTAGCAAATGAGTATGGTAATACTACAATAATGAAATCTTTGTATGTATTTGAGCATAATAAATTTACACCAAGAGAGTTTAAAGATCAATGGGTGAGGCCTTTTATTTATAGCCTCCAAAGTTAACTCTAACCCAAGTGTAGTTATGTTATAATTAACCATGATGCATTTAAGTTAACCCTAGGAGAGTTAAGACTAACCATAATTAAATTAAAGAAGGGACATGTAATTAACATTTGGGATAGAGATACCATTTATTAATTATGGATCTCTATTTCTGAATTTATTGCATTTATGGAGATAATTCAAATTCCTTGACTTTGATGATGATGATGTCATCATGACCTCATATTTATTAAAATTTCCTTTTTGAAAAATTTATTTTCACTAATTACACATGGAAAATTCGCTTAAGCATTTAATTTGGTTTGATTAATTCATTCATTCTACTTAGAATTTTAGCACTTTAGGAATTATTCAAGTGCCCCTTTTAATGGGTCTAAGGGCCAAACTGCCAGTTGTTATGTTGTAAGGTGATTGTAGATGAATCTATGAGAGGTTACTATTCCATATAAGATAATATCCCAAATAGGGATGCCTTAACATGATTATGAGCACTAATGTCTAATGTGCATATGAAATTGAGACATTTAGTAATTCTTAGGCTTAATTTGCACTGTTTTGTAGAAATCAATCTGAAGTATGGTTAAAAGCTAGTTGTGGATAGAATGGGGTGTCTACATGAATTCCCATCTTTTATTATAGTAATGGAATTTCTAGATTAAAAGGATAAAGATATAATTAAGTGTGCACAACACACTTTATTTTTTGTATGAATCTCTAATTGTGCAAGTCACTTAATATCAATACATGTAATCATGTGTAATCAATGTCCATAGATTGATAATTTTAATCTAAAATTTTCCCCTATTTGGGAAGGAATTTCAAGCTATAGGTAGGGTAACATCTTCTTGAAATAAAAATTCATTAATGCCTAATGCCCCCTCGAGGGAGTGGGTGCAAAATAACTTCAGTGATCGGTCTCTTGAAAATAAAAAAGTGATGTAACCTAAAGGTAAAGGGGGTGGAAAAGACTGAATTTCCCAAAGGAATCTATAATTTTTGGCCTAGTGAGATGCCCTAGTAGGGAAGATAAAAAGGATTATTTTTCCAAAGGTAGTTATAATCATTAGCATAGGGAGGAATGCCCCTATCAGGTAGATAGAGATAATGATTTACCTAAAGGTAGTTATAATCATTATCACAATGAAAACACACCCCATTAAGGTAGGTAAATTATAATGGTTTTCAAAAAGGCATTTATAATCATTAACATCCAAATAGATTAAAAAATAATGATTTGCCCAAAGGTAGTTATAATCATTGGCACTAAAATGATTGTAACAACATAGTAAATGGTAAAATTGGGCTTAATTTTTGAATCCTTACTCATAGATTAAGAGTAAACTGGTACAAAGGATAGGCATGAATTCTAGCTACCTACTAGTATGGAGAGTCACATCCTAATTAGTAGGGATTAAAATTGATTTATGATTTAATTAATCTATATTTGGGTAATGTTTGGATATTTTGGGAATTTATCAAGTAAAAAATAAGGATTACCATAAGTCTATTTATGGTAAGATCCACTGAGATGATTTTTGTTGTAGCACGTAATGATATACACCATGATAACCTAGCAGTAATATGCATAAGGACTGACACCTGATCCAATAAATAATGGAAAATAATACACCAATGATAAAAAACCATGATGACAATGTTGACGTATGAATATGGATGGACTTAAGTATAATTCACAAGGAATCACCCAATGAACATAAATATACTAAGTCAATGCACAACAATGAAAGTAAATAAATAAGCAAACAAACAAAACAAAACCCCAATAAATATAAACACAATAAAACACCAATAAATAAAATAGTGAACAAAATAATCAAAACAAAAAACAAACAAACATAAATGATGGTTGATCATAGTGTTAGTGCAAATAGAAAACAAATTGGTCATGCATGTGTAATAGAAGTGTTACTCTTGGAGATAGGGTAACCCCTAGGCTAGATATTAGCAACATAGGTATAACAATGCAAGAAAAATTAACATAAGGTTACCCCTAGGATATATGGAAACAAAAACACAAACAAGATGGTAAGCATTGCATATATGCTATAGGAGATAATGAAACAAACAAACAAAATTAGGGGAATATTAGAAAAGGAAGGGATAGCCAAGCTGACTCTAGATGCACTAGAAAAGTGGATGCTACCTATATAGTTCCATGGATGCAAGATCCAATAGGAACTTCAAGACAAATGTAGTTCTCCCATAATATGGGATAAAATAAAATGGGTGATAAGAAAACATGATTGATGTGTATAGGAATATGGAAATGGTCTCGCAAAATGATGAGAGCATGAGAAAAGAGGGGATGATGTTTCACAAGCATGAAAGTGTCAACACAAACAAAACATGAAAGTGCAAGAGTATGGTTTATGCTAAAACCACACTAAAATACAGTAGAAAATAGACAAGTATAAAACATAAATGGGGTTCATAATGTTTTTTACGTCTAAGACTGATAATGAGAATGAGCTCACAAAATAGCGAGAGCATAAATAACTCAAAAAATAATGAAATCATAAAATGAATCCAAGTGGTCATTAGTGTATCAAAGTCAAATACATAATGATCACAATATGAACTCAAATAAGGGTGAGAGTGTATGGCTAAGGCTAATAAGGATTGGGAAACTAAAGGACAAGTGGTTGTGAAATAGTTAGGATTCCTAGTATCCTTAAAGCAAAGAAGTGGTCAAAAAAGAAAGGAAGGTACAGTCAAGATAACCTGAGATACTCCATGTATCCAAATGTTACCTACATATTCCCTGTGGATCTTAGGCCAATGTAGTTCTCCCAAAAATGGGAGGAAAAATGCCAAGGTGGTCTAGAAATAAAAATGAACGAGCAATATGGCCCATCCCAAAAAATGATTAATGGCTTAATATCTTGCATGGAACTTATAAACCAATTTTCATGATTTTAAGATTTTTAAGATTTTCTAGATGTTTTCCAAATGTTTTTGGAATTTTCTAAGCATCTCAACTGAATCAAGAATGATGAGATACTAAATGATCCAACTTACAAAATGACAAGAGTGTGGCTTAAACATGCTCATAAAATGGTGAGAGTGTTCAAACTTAAATTACTTGCAAAATGGTAAGAGCATGGAAAAAGGGTGACTAAACTAACCCCAACATAAATTGAGCATTGCCTATATATTCCCATTAGGACCTTGAGTCACTTTATTTTTACCTTACAGTGGAAGAATCTGACTAGGTAGCAACAAGCTTCAAAATTAGGCAAATGGCACAATGTAACATAGGAATGACAAGGTGATGTGGAAATGCATGGTAAATGTATTTTTCCTAATTTTCCCATAGGTAGTTATAATTAGGAAATAATGGCATGGATCAGAGATAATAATTTACCCAAAGTTAGTTATAATTATTAGCACCAAAAATGTAATAGAATGTGTCAATAATGAAGAATGTAATTACCAAAACACTATCATACTGGTCTAAGATACTACATTTGTTTAGAATACTATATCAAATAATGAAACTTAATCTAAATATCCTCACTGAAAGTGCCTAAAGATCCAATGGATTGAAACCAAGGTCAAAAAGGGTGGGCTAGGAGGGGTAAACAACTTCAATCAATAGTGATTGCATGATAGAAATGGTATGGGGTATTGTAAAATGTAAATGATCCTCATAAATAATACTTCAGGTCTCTTAAGTGAAATAACGCTTGAGGTATATGATGTTCATGGGCTCATAAATTTCATCTCCATCTGATGTAGTGAGCCTATATGCTCTAGAGTCATAATTTAAAATAATGACGTAAGGGCCTATCTAATTGGGATTAAACTTGCCTTTCTTATTTTTCTTGGTCATGGTGTTCTTTTGGTTTTCTTTGAGTACAATATCACCAAGCTTGAACTCTCTTTATTTGACTAGCTAGTTATATTGACCACGTAATAAGTTTTGGTATGCTTAAAGTTGTTTAAAGTAGCCATGCACTTTTTCTCTAATAATTATAGCTCTTGTAGGCAAGCTAATTTATAATCTTCATCATATAATATGTGTTTCAATGAGATGCATAGAGAAGGTAACTTGACCTCAATGGGAATAATGGCCTTAGGTACCATATACTAGGGAATATGGTGTGGCTCCTGTTGGAGTGTAGTAATTAGTATGATATGCCCAAAGGGCATGAAAAAATTTCAAGTACCAATCATGATAAGCATCATTGATAATATTTTTAAATATGTTGACAATGGTCTTATTAGATGCCTTTGAATGGCCATTACCTTGTGGGTAATATATAGTGGAAAAAATTGGGTGATTTTGTACTCAACATAAAGGGTTTTGACATCCTTATTTTTAAATGATTCACCATTATCAGATATAATGTTAGATGGGATACCATAATGGTAGATGAGATGGTTGAAAATGAATTTGGAAATTTGTTTTCCAATCACATAAGTGAGGGGTATAGCTTTAAGCCACTTAGTGAAATAATCGATAGCAAAAAATATGTGTTTATGGCCATTAAATGAGGTGGGATTAATATTTCCAATGAGATTGAGTCCCCATGTTAAAAATGGCCATGGTATAAGCATTGGTTTAAGTGTTTTAGCCAGAGCATGAATAAAATTGGCATGCCTTTAACATTTGTCACACCTTTTGACATAATTAGTTACATCTACTTCCATGGTTGGCTAATAGTATCTAGTAAATAGGATCTTTTTAACTAGGATGACCCCACTAGTGTGGGCTTCACATATTCCTTCATAGACTTCCCTCAATGCTAATATGGCCTCTATTGAGTTGAAACAATGAAGCAAATTTCCATCAAAGCTTTTGAAATAAAGGGTAGGGCCAAGTAAGGTATAGTAAGAGGTTTGGTAGGTAAAGGGATTTTATTTTTTATGTGATAGGTTTGGAGGCATGATGTGATCATTAAGTTATTTGTATATATCTAAATACAAAATAGAAATGAGACCAAAACTATCACAGATCATTACAACATTGGAAGGTTCATGAGCAGGCACTAGAAAATGTTATATGAGGAACTAATATTCTTTTGAATTGTTTATGTTGTGAATCAAAGAACTGATAGTATCCATGGAATCCATTATCATGTTACTAGACCTAGGTATATGTTCAAATTGTATGTCATTAATCTGTTGTTTGATAATGTCCACCATGGCCTTGTATGGTACTAGCTTATCATCATTGGTTTGAAAGTGGCCTGTAACCCAATTAATGATTAACTAAGAATCACCATAAAATGAGAGATGGATGTTCCATTATACTACTTGAAAAAGCCCTACAATGAGTGTTTTATATTCAACCATGCTATTAGTAGAATAAAATATAATATAAAAATATTTGGGAATGAGATCCCCCTGTGGTGTGATAAATAATAAGCCTAACCTGGATCCATGTGATGTGAATGACCCATAAAAATATAGCTTCCAGTACTTCTCCTCATGAGGTGTTTCTATGATGGTCACATGGACTTGTCTATAAATGTAAACATGAGTGGTTTGGTATCTGAAAGGGAAGCTTCATCAAGCTATTCTACAAGTACTTATCCCTTTATGGCCTTCTAATTGATGTTATCAATCTCAAACTCACTCAGTAGCATAATCCATTTAGCCATGCGACCCTATAAATTTGTCTTTGATAGTAGATACTTGAGTGGATCTACTTTAGCATAACTATGGTCTTATTGTTAAGCATATAATGATGTAGCTTCTAAGCTACAAAGACCATAGTTGAACAAGCTTTTTCTATTGGCATATAGTTGTGTTCATACGTAACTAGTGTAAAACTTAGTACATGGCATGCTCTTTCCCATTTTCATTATGCTAATCCAAAAGTGCTCCTAGGGATTTGGTAATGCTAGATAGGTACAACAAAAATGGCCTCCTAACATTGCTGATAATAAAACATGTGGATTGGCAAGATATTCCTTTAGGTACTGAAAGGCTTTCTGACATTCTTCATCCCAAATAAATATAATAGATTTATTTAACAAGTGAGTGAAATGATGGAATTTATAGACCATCTATGAAATGAAGCATCTGATAAACTAGATTTTTCCCTATAAATTATGGAGCTACTTAAAAGTGGAAGGTGATGGCATCTTGGTAATGGATTGTACCTTGATAGGATAAACTTGAATGCCTCAGCAAGATAAAATAAAGCCTAAAATTTTGCCTAAAGTGACACCAAATATGCACTCCGTAGGAATTATTCATACCTTGTACTCATGAATCCTTTTAAATATCTTTAGTAGCATGGCTAGATGATCTACATGGGTCTTTGATTTATCAAATATGTCATCGACATAGTATTCAGCAATATCATGCATCATGTCATGCAATATGATGGTCATATCTCTCTAATATGTGGCCCCATAATTCTTAAGGCTAAATGACATAACCTAATAGAAACATTTTCCCCAAGGAGTGGTGAACATTGTCTTATGTTGGTCTTCAGGTATGATCCTGATCTGATTGTATCCAAAAAATCCATCTATGAGGGAAAGCATTTCATACTCAGCTATGGAGTCAACTATCATTTTGATATTCGATAGAGGAAATTCATCCTTGGTGTAGGCCTTATTGATGCCTCTAAAATTAGTGGAGATTTTGATTCCTTATGGCTTTTTGTTGACAGGCACAATGTTTCTGATCCATTTTGAATAGTCGATTAATCTAATGTGTCTCGCTCCCAAGAGTTTTTCCACCTCTTTATTTACTAACATAGAAATATGAAGATGCATCTTGCATAATTTTTATTTTACAAGTTTGGCATTAGGATGTATAATAAGGTGGTGTACAACTAAGGTAGGTCCAAACCTAGCGTCTCTGATTAGGCCCATTAAAAATGTTAATAAACTCCCTCAAAAGGGATATAAAAACTTCACATTCCTCCTTAGTGAGGGACATGCCTAATTTGATCCACTAAGATCATTTAGAGTCCTGATGTTGACTTTTGTAGTATCTTCTACTAGGAGAGTCAATCCATCTTCCAAAATAGTTAGCAAGGATGTAAATTAGACTACAATGGCAAAGTCCTTTGATCGGACTGGTTCTTCAAGCTCTCTTAAGCAAGATGAATCTGAATTCCCTAACGGTAATAATGGCCATGTAATAAATGTTGTAGGACATTCTTGGACTATTTTATCAAAGGTATGTTGTTCCTCAATGTTGAACTCAAACCCAAAAGTAAGTTCACCATTGGTGGTCTCCCAAGGTTCATTCGAGGAAATGTGAACACCCCCATCTAGTGGCACCTAAAAAACATTTTCACCAAAAGACTGACCGTTATGTTTACTTTTACCTTGGTCCAAAATCACCTCAAAGATGTTTTCACTTTGGGACCTTAATGTTTTATCTTTTCATTTTTGGCTAAAGGTGTTCACCTACTCTCCAAAATAGGTTGTAGGATCCAATTTGATTAAGAACCCTTATTCGTGGTCTCCCAATAGAACATTGTCTTTTAGGCATATAAAATCACAAAAGGCCTTATCATGTTCTCAAAATTATCTACAGGCATTGTTGATTCTTGTTGGTCCTAGTCTATAAGTTAAGGATGATAAATGGGAAGCATGTAATGTTAGATTATTCAGGTATTGGTGCAAATGGTATGTGGGTCAAAAAGGTTGGTATTGGTAAGGTCTTCATGAATGCTATGATCAGACTCTTATTTTTTGTAGGCATCATCATCACTATTCATTAGTATTAGAACACTAATAAGATACATGGGGTCACCCTCAGGTGGTTTAAATCTGAGACCATAGGTTAAATTGTATGTAGTCATAGAAATAGGCTCAAGAGTACCTTGTTGATTTGCCTCTAGGCTTCTTTCTTTATAGGTTTGGTTACCCATGATCCTGTTAGGGATGGGATATTTCCCATTGTGGTAGCAATTAGCCAATTTGTCATTATATAACTAGGATTCATCATTGGCCAATGGGTCTTCTTCTTTTCTAGTGGCCAATTTAAAAATAATAGGTGTTGGGCTATAAAACTTGCCTTTTAATTTTTATCAACTTTCCATGCAAGCTAGTTTAGCCTTAAGTATTCCATAGGACTTGGGGTCCTGTGAAAGCTTGGCAATATGGAATGTGTTATGGGTTAAATACTCTCTTGGACCATTATCTAAAATGGTAAAATGATTAGATATTTCAAGAGGTTTTATATGGGAAGATGATGCAAGGTTATCTAGGTCTATATAATTCACCTCTAGAAATTTGACAAATATCTCTTTGTATTTATCTTTCTTGGGTATTGGGTCTATGCTAAAATGATAGTTGTAACTTTTATATTCTTCCTTCAAATGTTTGTAATGTTCTTATGGTTGTATATCTCCATGGATAGTTACTTTAATCCCTAAGTGAGGGAATATGATACCCTTATGATCTATCAAAGAGATTGCATGTATTTCATGTATCCATGGTCTATCTAAAAGAAAATTTTATGATAGGTCTAGGTCTAGCATATGGCAAAGTGTATCATGGGTCAAATGCCCAATGATCACTGACAAACTTATAGTTACTTATGATTCCCATTCTTCATTATTGTAGACCTTGATAGTGATAGTTTTTATTTGTAGGTCAATTTTTGTATAGCTCAAATGCTTGATGAGTTTCAAAGACATAATATTTAGGCCTGATCTATTGTTTATGAGGACATGTTGGACTTTGTGCCATGTGATGAAAACTTCAATATATAACGGGTTGTTATGGAGAGGTCAAAGGGATGACATGTCACTTTGGTTAAGGTTAACTATTAGCTTAGGGATATATGTATAACCAAATCTTGGAATTTATTTGGGGTTATGTCATTTGGAACTTGGGATTGGCCTAGGAGTTTTGTTAGAATATTCTTATGGATAGTAGATGTATGCAACAAATATAGAATGGAATGTGTGTGGGTGTCTTTTGGAATTGTTCCATAATGTCATACATATTTTCATTAACAATAGTATTTTACTTGCTCCTAGTTATCACAGTGGGTTAGATTAGCTCATTAACAAGAGATTGTGGGCTTGGGATGGTAATCTTAGACTGTTGAGTTATGATTGCACAATTTGGATTAGATACAAGACCGTTGTTATTAGAAAATGATGAAGATGGGCCAAAGAGGATAATTCTTGATTTTTGGTGCACTTGGTTATGGTCATGGGGCAATGAAGAATTATCAACATAAGGTCTTGAAATGGTAATCCTTGTTTGTTGTTGCACTTAGTTGTAGTCATAGGTCAAGGAAGGATTATTAGCATAGGTAGGTTAATTGGTATTGTTAAACAATGGTCTTGGTCTATTGGAATTTGGCCTAGGATTAATGGTAATGGTAAAAACATTTCCACCTGTAATACAGCCCATAACTTTATTGTAGTTATGTACAAATATGTGGTAAGTCTATTGGTTGTTGGGATCATTTTGTCCTTGGTTTCTCCCATTCAGTTGATGTTGTTATTATTGTTGTTATTACTATTTTTATAGTTGTTGATGATAGTATTATTATTTTTTTATTGTTATGGCCTTCATTGTTGTTGTTATTGATTGGCATTGTTATGTTGTGGAAAAGGGTTTTGGTAGATATCTAGACTCTGATTGGAAGTATACACTCTATTATCCAAATGGATTTCCCCATTTTTTAGCATATTTTCAATAAGATAATTCAACTTCACACAAAGAATATGAAATGGCCATGAACGCGATGGTATTCATTTAACTCATATTCTTTGTACCAATCTAGATACAGTATACCCTCAAGATAGTGTTTTGGGATCAACCAACTAATCATAT
Source organism: Torreya grandis (assembly GCA_037957365.1). Taxonomy (NCBI): domain Eukaryota; kingdom Viridiplantae; phylum Streptophyta; class Pinopsida; order Cupressales; family Taxaceae; genus Torreya; species Torreya grandis. Next base: position 1,477,746 of record JARHVA010000039.1, on the reverse strand, counting down.
TAGTCGTGACTAGTTTGTGAAACACCACTTCAATGGGATCACCAAGGTCACTAAAGATTCAAGGAGTGGGCCTTATTCTTGGAAGAGGCATTTGAAAAGGTGGTTTTTGTGGCATTTGAGTAGCTGGTCTAGGTTGTTATATAGTCTATCCTTGTTGAATAAGATGTTGATTAGGAATAAGCTACATTTATAGCATAGGTTGAGTAGATGGTATTTGTACCATTTAGACATGATGCAACTCAGTTACTCCATTACCAACAATATTCTTATTGTGGCTATAGAGTTTGAATTTTTCATAATTATTAGCTTCAGATGGTGAAGACACTTGCACTTAGACTAGGTTAGGGTTTTGACTTGGGCCTATGTTTTGGTTTTGACTTTTTTTTTAGTTTGAGGAAGTCAACTTGATAATCCCTTTATTGATAAGGGTATTTTAAATATGTAAGCCTTTCTCAATAACTTCCTTGAATGTGTACACACATTGAAGCTTTAGATGATAGGATATCTCACTATGAAAATTTTTAGTAAAAATAGTAGCCAATTCTTTATTTGGTAAGTTATGAGTGAAGTGACTATCAAACACTCTCCATCTTTGTAAGTAGATTTTAAAGATCTCACCAACTTTATTTTTGACCTAAGTCAAATCTAATATTGAAATCTCATGCTGAAAATTGTAAGATAAATGTTACACAAACTTGTCTGAGAGATCATTAAAATCAGATAATAAATTGTTTGGTAACTTAAGAAACCATTCTATCCTATCTAGCTAGATTTCAAGGAAATAAAAGGAGTAGGTAAATGTCACTATAATCCACTTATTGTCAATTTAAAAATAACTCTATTAGATATGTCTTAGGGTCTCCTTTACCCTTGTACTTACCAAATTCCAATGGTTCATAACCTGGAGGAAATGGTATCTAAAGATACTTCATGTTCAAATGGTATGAGCACATGTCATCTAATATGAATTTATTGGTCTACTTCCCTATTTTAATATCGATAATTACATCTTTCATTTGTTGTAATTATTAGATCAAAAACTTGATGGCACAATTGGTTGTGGTTGTCGTTGGGTGGTCAAATGTGGATTACCTTGATTGGGGTATAATGGAGGAATGGAATGTTTTGAAATATTGGTTTAATGGGTGAATTGACTAAGAATATGCATCCATAGATTATGATGTAGCTATTGATATTGCACACATTGTTGGTAAGTATTTTGGTTAAAATTTGGTATATGGTCTTGGTTTCAAGGAAATTGGGGTTGTGATGGAAGGATGTGATTTATGAAACATATTGTTCTTAATAAGTTGAGTATGGAATTATTGTTGACTAGTCAAACTTGGATGAATAAAGGGAACTTGTTGTTAACCAAGGCCATGTTTTTAAATTTGTGGCACTTGATGAGGAAAAGGTAATTGTTGCTTAATAGGTACTTATTAGACATTGGTACGTCTTTGTTGTGTATACACTTAATGATAAATGGATATTTGTTGGGTGTTTCATATTTATCTTTGACAAACAATAAATGTTGTTGATTAGACAACATTTGTGATTATAGAGTCACATTGGTCGAGGACTGTTAAGGTATATTTGTCAATTACCTATTGAAGTAAAACATTTATTGCCCCCTATTGAGGTGGCATAGTGTTCTACCTATATTTTGGTGGTAAATTGGACTGTGTCTATTATCATGGAATATTATTCATTACCTATTGAGGTGGGATAACATTTATCTCTTGTTGTTGAGGCAAATCATTGGCCAACACTTGATTAATTATCCCTTGTTGTTGTGTGCTTGAATAAGTAATTGGTTGAGGATTAGAAGTAACTTGTTGTGATTGGAAAGTAAAAATTCTTACCCCCTAATGTTACAAAACCCTCATGGTATTGGTAAGAGGTACTTATTTTTGAAGGTTGTTTATTGGTGCATTTACCTCACCTTGGCTTAGATTAAAAGACACTTGCATGTTATCCACTACATTTCTCACATTGTCTTAAGTGGAAGCCACTGTCGCTTCTTTGATGAATAATAAGACATTGAACATATCTTTGACCAAAGTACCTTGGTAATATGGGTATACACCTATATTAGCTTTACCTATCTAATCAACTAGTAGTCATGTTGAAGGAGTTAACTCTATGAGAGGAGCATTCGATATGGCCATGGCATTGAAATTTCATGATAGGTTTAGATAGGTCTGATATGCTCATTGCATTTGTGTGAATTGGTCCTTCATGGTGCCCTTTCCTCTTGTAAACATATTTGGGTCTTGGTATGAAATCATCATGAGAGATTGAAGATAACTAGTAGATTCATGTTCAAAATTTGGGTATAAGGCACATTTCTCAACACTCATACTAGACTAGGTAGGTTCTCATGGGGGAAGTCTACTAAAAATTTGGTCCCTACCTCCATGGATCTAACTAAAAGTTTGTCCTTATTTTAAATCAAGTGATGATCAAAAAAGTATGGGTCATATGTTGATGGCATAATAATGTATTATGGTTAGACTTGGACTTGTTCAATGATAGTAAGATATGATGTTGTCTACTCTTGGTCTTGCCATGAATAGGGAGGTGTGTTAACCAAGGAATGTGATAATAGATCTTGACTTTATTTCACATATTGAGTAGTGTAAGTAGGCTATGGATTTATCTCACAAAGTACATCATCTCCATATGGGTCTTAAAATAAACTTATCACTCATGACCATGTTATCATAATCTATAATGTACATGGTTTCACTACGAGTATAGTGAGGCATATCTAAAACCATGACTAATTTCTTGCGAAGAAAAGGTCTAAAGTTCTACAAAATCTTAAAATATGGTCTAAATGGAAAATGGTCCAAACTTGGTATGTCTAGAAAGTTGGTCTAAAGGAAAATGGTCTAAATTTTGTATGTCTAGTAATGGATTTACTCAGTCTAAAATGTCCTCAAGGTCTAACATCAAATGTCTTGCATAAATGTTCAAGTGAAATACAAATTCAAATGCCAATCTAGGTAAAAAATTATTTTAAGTAACTCTAATGTAGGTCTAAAAATAGAAAATGTTATTAGGTCTTTGGGAACAAAGCACAAATATAGGATAAAAGTGGCATGAACAAACTCTAAACTATGGAAAATTTTAGGTATTTGGAAACATGACATAAAGCTAGACTTGAAAGCACACTAGGTTTAAGAATGATATGCAAAATGCTCGGTCTTTGGAAACATGGCACAAAGCTAGACTAAAAATGACATGAATGGAATCTAAAATATGGAAAATTCTAGGTCTATGGAAACATGACACAAAACTAGACTTTAAAAATGTGCTTGGTTAAGGTAAAATGGCAAGGCAATTAATCTAATAATTTTAAACACTGGGACTTAAAACCAGGCATATGGATTTAAACACAAACTTGACCATTGGTAAAATACACTAGACCTTAAGCATATGCATAAAAATAATTGGTAAATTCAATCCTAAATAAGCAAAAATAAGGATGATGAGTGAAACATTCAATCCCAAGTGATGAGCAAGACTAAAATGTAAACTAATTGTGCTTAAGGTTGTACTTAAAGAGAGAGTTTTGACCATATTTCTAAGTAGAATAAGAGACGAGGGATAAAGAAAAGAGACTACTTCTAAAATATAGGCACAAAATATCTTTAAAGCAAGAAAGGAATTAGTCCAAGTTATATAATTCAAAAGTGAGAGGTAAACATTTAATCCAAAATTAAGTGAGGCATAGGCTTAAACCAATCAATATTTGAATCTAAACTTTATACGACCAAATTCTAACTTGTTTTAGAAGACTTGGTTTCTCATTTAAATAACATTCTAAGCCAAAATGTATGGCATAACAATACCAATCATGGACTAAAAGGCACACATGATTTCAAACTCAATTTGGCACAAGGCAAAAGGTTTTGAAATAATGCAAATAGTGTAATAATGCTATCTCACTTAAAATATATGGAAAATGGTTTGTTTCAAAAAATCTAAGTAAAAGACTTTGGAATGAAATGGTTAACATGATGATGCCTCTTTCAAATAAGTAAAATGCACACACATAATTTTTTTTGAAAAATGACTAAGGAAAAATGTGGCATTAAATGGAAGACATAATACCTTTTTAGGCTAAAAAAGGGTGTATAAACATGACTTGATTTGGACGTGATTTAGACATGTGTTTTGACAAACAAAGATAATTTTTGACTCAAAATAATGTAAGTAAAAATAAAAGACAAAAAAAACACCTAAGTGTATCATCATATTCCTAAAAACTGACAAGGTTGCTTCTTATTACCAAATTCCATTTATATACTCCTTGAGGAAATAATTTTTTAATCAAAAAATTCAAATGCACATGAAAATTAGGGTTTTTAGGCCCCCTTTTCTCTCAAGAATTTATACGGTGACATGGAACTTTGGGGTACTCACCATGCATTGACAATATTTCCATGGAAAGTGGAATTTGTTTAAAAACTATAATTTTGACATGTTCTAAATGGTCCCATATGTGTAATTAACACTAAGGTGAAACACATCACTTGGATCTAAGCTAATAAACTTATTTTGAAAAGGTCTTGTCTTTTTTACAACTAATACATCCATCAATTACTCAGTTTAGTGCGATGTCTAAATTAGGCTATTGTTTTGAAGGTAGTAGTCACCATGGAGTGGGGTTAAAAAAATGTCAGGGGATGAATTTTCAGATCAATATTTCCCTAAATAACTTATGGGGAGGTGATGAAATCCCACCCATAGGTCAAGATATAAGAAATAAAAGTAGGACTTTAAGGTCATTTAGAATCACCCAAGTCACTCAAATTGGGAAGTGCCTTAGTGACATTCTTTTTATGCTTGGACTAAATGACAAAAATAATAGATGAAGCACTTTTGGTCACCCAAGTTCCCTAAAGGAGATGGGGGGAGAACATACGCACTAAGTCTATTTTGTAAAAACACACAATAAATAAATGATAAGAAAGATCTTAAGAGCATTTATTCTAAGTTTGTGTTCATTTAAAATCCCCAAGTGAAATGTGATGTGAAATTTATCCCATTGGTTTTGTTATTGATTTGTGAACTTTGATAAATAAAAATAAAGTGACTAAATAATTTTAAGCACTAAATGTAAATGTGATTTGAAATTTTAAAGTGCTAAAAACTTCTTTCCTTGGCCTTTGGGTTTTTAAAAATGTGTTAAGGGGTTTGCTTGCTTAGAATGTAAAAAGCAAATGAGAAAATAATAATGAAATTTTAGATCTTAGGTTTTCTATCTTTTTCACATAGTGCAATACTGTAAATCTACAAAGTGAAATGGCAGCTACAAAACCACAACTTACATAGAGCAAAACCACATCTACCTTCAATACAAACTATTAATGTAAAAACATGTTTACACAAATCAAAGCCACATATTATGAGTAAAATAATGCTTGTCCTATTCAAAACCACACTATACCCTACAAAATAAACAATTAATGTAATACCATACTTTAACAGTGCAAAACTGCATATCATAATGGTAATAATGCATCCACCAATTTCAATACCGCATTTTCATGTAAAACCACATAAGTTAGTTCAAAACTACCTATTATGAGCATAATAATGTATGTATCGAAGTCAAAACTACATATATCAAGAAAAACAAAATTTAATGATGCAAAACTTCACTCTTATAGTGGAATAACACAACTAGCATGCAAAACCACATGTGCAATATTGCAACTCTACAAAGCAATACCGCATCTCATAGATGTAAAATCACAACTTCCTATGTCTCAACCATGACCTTCAATTTTTCATTTTTTGGTCATTAATTCAAAATTTTAGCATAAAAATGTTAGCAAAAGGCTCTAAAAGGCCATAGGAAGAACTTTATGGGGAGCGCATCCCACCAGGCGTGCCATTATGTGATCAAGGAGATTGACATAGGGGGGAGATTAGTATGATGTTAGTCAAGAAATTAAAACAAAATAAACACACTAAAAACTAACACCTCTAGCCTTGAAACTCAAGGAGTTAGAGAAATACACAACTAACTAACAAAATGAAATCAAAAAAAGAGATTTTACCTTTCATGAGAACAAGTATTGTGAGTCAGCCCTAGAATGATGTGCTTGATTATGTGATCAAGAAATATTTGTCAATGAAGCTCCATTTATCCACCTCTCCTTGTTACCTTGGTAATGTTGATGTTGGCTTGACTTGGATTAGAAAGTGTGCATGGTAACACTAAAGTAATGAAATGTTTGTATGTGTTTGAGCATAATAACTTTACACCAAGAGAGCTTAAATATCAATGGGTGAGACCTTGTATTTATAGCATCCAAAGTTAACTCTAACCCAAGTGTAGTTGAGTTAGAATTAACCATAGTTGAGTTTGAAATAACCCTAAGTGAATTACGCTAACCCTAATTGAGTTGAGGAGGGGACATGTTATTAACATTTAGGATAGAGATCCCATTTATTAAGTTTGACTTTTCCTTTTTTAATTTATTGAATTTAGGGAGATATTTTGAATTCTTTGACTTTAAGGATGATGATATCATCATGACCTCATATTTATTGAAATTTCCTTTTTGAGTTCACTAATTTTACATGGAAAATTCACTTAAGCATTTAATTTGGTTTGATTAGTAAATTCATTATGCTTAGAACTTTAGGAATTATTCAAGTGCCCCACTTAATGGGTCCAAAGGACAAACTACCATTTGTTAGGTCACAAAATGACTAGAGATCAATCTGTGAGAAGTTACTATTGCATATAGGATCATACCCAAAATAAGAATGCCTCAACATGATTATAAGCACTAATATCTCATGTGTAAATGAAATTGGGGCATTTAATGATTTTTAGGATTAATTTACACTGTTTGGTAAAAATCAATCTGAAGTCTAATTGGAACCCAATTGTGGCTAGCATGGGGTGTCTAGAAGTTAGAGTTAATTAGTTATCATTAATAAGTATGGATAATAGATTTATTTTAATTGATAAGCATTTCATATAGCTCATCATAGTTATATAAACTGTCCATAGAGTGTTGCCTTTGGTTATATATTTTATTTCATTTAATAGTTAAATTCTGATCTAAGTAGGATATGAATGCAATTTGTTCTTTGTTTGTATGTAATCTATTAATGATTCTTTACCTTGTTATTGTGTCTAAATTGGATGAATAACATAGTTTTGATTATATTAACACATCCCAAGGATGGGGTAATTTTGAGTATAGCAACACATACTAATAATGGGGTAATTTTGAGAAGGCCACACATATTTTTGACAACTCTTTTGGCTACAATTTTGAGGATTTGGCAAGCGAGATCCAAAGATATAACGCTTCAAAGACACTCTAAATATGCTCTAGGTGTGCTCTGAAGACATACACAAGATGCTCCAAAGAAGTCTAGGCATGCTCCAAAGACTTGTATAGGGTACTTCAAAGACCTGTATAGGATGCTCCAAAGATACCTATATAGTTGGATCCTACTATTCAGAATAGTAATTCTAAATATATCTATAAATAGACTATTTATATTTAGATGTCTTATTATGGACATTACCATTCATGGTAATGGCTTAAAAAATTCCAGACATATTTGTATCTTTATTTTTTAAACTAGATAAGTATCTTCAGTTTAGATTAGTTATTTTCTATCTATAGTTAATTGAGTTGATTCCAACTCCTTCTTAGAAGCATGGGATCTGACTCATAGATTATCTATATTTTGAATAAATATATTTGGGTGTTAATATTTTCAAGATTTTGTATCTTGTTAATAGATGTTGAGATGTGTTTAAATACACATCTCCTTCTCATTCTAGGGAGTTCCTAGTTCCAAGTTGTTGAAGTTGAATAAAAGTTTGAAGAAGATTTTAGCATTTCATTTTTGTATATGTTATTTTGAATGAAATAGAGATCAACATTTTCCTTTATTTTTGAGTAAATCAGTTCATGTTTTGAGGAAGGGGCAAGGGTCCACCTCTATCCAAGGATCAGGATCAATTGGTAATTTTTAGTTTACTAGTTTAGAAAGTATTTCTTAATTCAAATATATTTCATTCACTGCAAATTGTAATTTACTTTTAACTATAAGAGTTATTTCTTTTAATGTAAAGTGATTTTCTTTCAAAGCAAGAGTGATTGTTTTTAAATGCAAGTGTGAATTTCATTTTCAAAAGCAAGTGTGGTTTCATTTTCCAAAAGCAAGTGTGAATTTCCTTTCATGAAAGAGTGTCTCATTTACGTGAAAGAATATTTCAATTCAATACAAGTAGATTCATTTTATGCAAGAGTGTGTTTTTCCAATTAGATTAAGTTTTTTAATTCATCTCATATTCAAAATTGAGTAGAAATTTTTTAAGTAATAATAAATAGCACTCTCAGATTCTTAACATTATGTTATCCTACCCAGTTGGGCAAGTCAATTGAGGACATTATATGTTTTATGCTAGATGTTTAAGTTCTAGATGTTGATAGTATGAATGATTAACAAACATTTTAGATTTACTTTCTTGGAAACTAGAGTTAGAGTTTCATTTATTATTTTAGGATTTAGAAAGAACAACAAAGTAAAGTCCCCTAAATAGTGAACTATACACTCCACTACCAGATGGTATAATTGCAAATAGCCATCAAACATTTCCCTAGTTGAAAATGACACTAATCCATTGATTGGTTAAATGAGAGGTATAACGACAACCTATCATTTTTGGCACCATTGTCAAGGAGAAAAATTGTCAATAAGCATTAGTGAGGTCCTACATTAGAGTTATACAGGGAAATAAAAAAACATTCATAAAATTTGAAAACACAAAAATAACTCAAGAATATTTAGATTGATGAACTGGGCAAGAGATTCTCAAGGATGATTTATCTCTAAGGGATCCCAAGTAAATCAAGAATAAGATAGGGTCCAATACTTTTTAGAAAGGTTAGGAAGTAAAAGAAAGGCACTTGAAATCCATTTATTTGATTCATCTACTGAATAGGGTTCATCCTCACAAACATATCTTACAAGAAGGATCCTATTTCAAACATCTTCTCCTATGGGGAGAATTTATCCTAAAAATACTCTTTTTAGAATAGTTTATCCATAAGCCCTACAAGAATAAGATTTCATCGAAGACTCTCCTCCTAAGATAGACCATAAACTAAGAACTCAAGAAGCAAATTTAGATTGGATTGATAACCAAAGTTGGGAAGAAGATATAGGAGATGACCATGTACATGTTAAAAACCCTGACCATCAACCCCAATAGGACAAAACTTTATCTTATCCAATCAATCTAGGTCTTGATGATAGAACTTCCATGAAAAAAATTTTGCCATCCATTTTACCCACTTTCATAGGTAAATCCTTAGAGTATCCAAATCAATTCCTCTTTGAGTTTCAAGTTCTCTACTAGACCTATGATTATGTCATAGATAATCAAAAGTTGAAATTATTCCCATTAACACTCAAGGAGGCAACAATGAAATGGTTCATGGACCTTGAGGGTAATTCCATAACCACTTGGGATGAAATGGAAACTATATTTCTAGACAAATATAAATATTATTTCAAAGTTAGAGAATGAAAGAAAGAATTTTTCAAGATCAACGAAAATGAAGATGAAACCTTATAAGATTACCTTGAAAGGTTTATATTTACTCATAAAAAAAGTGGTTTTCAACTCAATAAAGAGGTTTTTAAAACAATATTTATAAAAGGGTTAGATGATGATGCAATATATTTTTTGAACCTTTAGTTAATCTTTCATCAAATTTCAACATTGTATACCAATTACTCCAAAACAAGACCTAGTATAAAGAAATCAAGGTTAGGAAAATCACCTGAAGTTAGTCAACTAATGGAAGAATTTTCCAATTCCAAGACAAACATTATAGTTTAATTGAAATCTAATTTAGATGACCTCAAATCAAAATCCAATGCTACCAATATGAACAGTTGTCAATCTATTGTCTTAGATGCAAACTCAAACATGCGGTAAAAGATTACCCCTTAGACAAAATAGAGGTCTGTGGTATTTGTGATCTAGATCATGATACCAAAAATTTTAAACACCTTTATTTTGTAAGGAATAAATAAAAACAAATAGATCATGCCATTAAGGAAGTAAATTTCATTTAAATACAAGGAAATTGGTACTCCCAACCTCAAAATTAGTTTGGTCCTAGATTTCCTCCCAATCCATGGATAGCATCATGGGCTAGACAAGTGACACCACCAATATGGGTACCACCATAACCAAAACCATGGGGTAATTAAGAATAGATGCCACAAATGTGTGGAATGCCTAAAAGTTAGTCTTGGGCACAACAACAAACTCAACAACCACATTAGGTACAATAACCACAACCTCAATGGTTAAATAAATAGTATCAACCACAAAGAATATTTTCTCCATAGTAGGCCTTGATGCCTCTATAACCTCAACCACCACTAGTTGAGCAAAATTTTAACCAACCGTAGTTATCTTCCCAACCAATGGTAGATCCAAAAAAATAAAAATGCACCTATCTATGGAGTTGGTCAATAAAGTAACATTACAAGTGGTTCAATTGAATGCAATAATAAAACTTAGATTAGGGAAGGTCATAGAAGATACACCCATTACCATAATTAAAATTCTCAATGATGACCACAATCCTAATCCACATGTATTCCAAGACTAGCTAAAAAAAAGGTTGAAGCCATAACCACATCAAACACAATCCAAGACCCCCTCTATTATTCAATTTCTTGAGAGACTTAAGGAAGAGAAACCTAAGGAAGATTTTGAATTGCTACATGGATTAAAATAAATTAAGATAGAGACTCCACTATTAGGAGAAATTAAATAAATTCCTAAGTTGAATCAAATTATCAAATTATTATGCATTAAATTACCAGGAAGAAATAATCAATATCCCAAAACAATTTAGGTAACTGGAAAAAATTATTAATCTATTAGTAGGAAACATACTTGTTCCTAAATATGGAGATCTATGTAGTCCTATGATGATTGTGATAATTAAGAAAAATTACATTCTAAATGTGTTGGTAGATCTAGGTGCTTCCATAAATATCATGATTGTTCACATACGAGAATCATTATCTCTCATAGGGCTTCATCCTACCACAATAATCCTACAAATGGTAGATCAATCCATTACTTCCCCTAAAAGAACCATAGAGAATGTACCAGTCACCATTGAATCTTGGGAATGCCCTATTCATTTCATAATCCTTCAACCTAAACCAAATAGTTTAGGGTATCTAATCATCCTTGGTAGACCTTGATTAGCTATAGTTGTAGCAAGAATTGATTGTAGATCCAGAAAAATGACCATTTCTAATGGAATTCATGCTAAATAGATATCTCTCTATCTACCTGCTAGTCCTTCAATGGGTCTTTTTAAACAAATATGGGTAGATCAACCTAAACAAAACTAGACTAGTGTGTTTTCCTTAGCCATGGTTACCATTAAAGAACATGCCTAATAGTTTTAAGAATAAATAATAGAAGATTTAGACCAACAGAGCTTAGCTCAAAAGTCCAATGATTTTTCTCCAAAGTTTGATAGTTTATCTCTAAAGTTTAATGATTTTTCTCCAAATTTTGATAATTTTTCTCTAAATTCTAAAGGTTTAACTCTAAATATTAGTGACTTAGCTCTGAAGACTAGAGACTTAGCTCTGAAGGCTAGTGACTTAGCTTCGAAGACTAGTGACTTAGATTCAAAGACTGAAAGCTATGCTCTTAAGATGAAAAATCATAAATGGAAAGAATCCACCTCCATCATTTGGAATAAAAATAATGTTTTAAGCAATCCAAACATGTTATCCAATCCATAAGACATTCAATAAACTATAGTTGAATGGGTTCAAAATGGGCAGAATTTTTTTTACATGATTTTCATTGTCCATTGACCAATATGCTTTCCATAAGTCAAAATTTTTACAAATATGTATACATACTTCACATGTTACTACCACACACAAGTATATTTAATTAATTTATGAGTGAATACAAACAATTTAATTCCATTATTACAGGCACTAAATAGATTACATTTCAACTAGGCAAATTGTTAACTATCAATAGTTGGTTAACTGACTAGCAGGAAATAAAACTATTTGATGTTTTGGTAAAACACACAAAATCCTTTTCTTGGGATTATATTGACATAAAATTAATACATAATATTTTTTTACGCATCACATCTATACTGAAAATGTTAGACAAGTCAGACAACCACAATGAAGAATTAACCTAGCTTTGAAAGAAATTGTGAAGAAGGAAATAGAAAAACTATTAGATGTTGGTTTTTATCTATCCTATATCTCATATCCAATGGGTTTCACCCCTGATTATTATGCCCAAAAATAATTTAAAATAGAGAGTTTGTTTAGATTACATAGAATTGAATAAAGCCACCATTAGAGACTATTTTACCTTGCCTTTCATTGATTACGTTTTAGATAACTTGGTAGGAAAATAATATTTTTATTTCTTAGATGGATTCAGTGGATATAACCAAATTAGTTAGCACCTAAAGATCAAGACAAAACAATGTTTACCTACCCTTGGGGAACATATGCTTATACATTCCTTCCTTTTGGATTGTGAAATGCACCTGCTACCTTTCATAGAGTAGTATTAGTAGTATTTTATGATATTATAAATGACTTTGTGTAAGTGTAAATGGATGATTTCACCATCCATAGTACAACATTTGATGAAGCTTTGAACAACTTAGATAAAGTGCTTACTAGATGTGAAGATCACCAAGTATCTTTGAGTCATGAAAAATGCATCATAATGGCTGATGAAGGGATAGTCCTAGGACATCATATCTCTTCTCAAGGAATAAAGGTAGATCCTAAAAATATTGAGGTAATTTCTAACCTACCCAATCCACAAATAAAAAATGATGTTAAAATTTTTCTTGGTCATGTAGGATATTACAGGAGATTCATTAAATATTTTAGTAAGATAGTTACCCCTATATTTTCTTTGTTAGTAAAAGATAGTGAATTTTTCTAGACTGATAAATGTCAAGAAGCATTTGAGACATTAAACAATAAACTCATGACTACTCCAGTCCTAAAAGGACCTAATTTGGAAAAAAAATCATGTTTATAGTGATGCTTCCAATACTACATTAGGAGCAATCTTAGGTCAAAGAGATGAGGATGGAAAGTTGTGTGCCATTTACTATATTAGCAAGAATCTTACCCCCACATAGAAGAACTATACTACCATAGAAAAGGAGTTCTTATTGTTGTCTATGCTATAAATAAATATAGGTATTACATTACTAATTATCAATTATTAATCTACATAAACCATTCAACAATAAAGTACTTAATGAATAAATCAGTAGTAGGTATAAGAATAATTAGATGGCTCTTACTGTTACAATAATTTGACATTACTATCATAGACAAACTAGGAAAGTATAATGTTGTTACTAAATTTTATCTATATTGATCACTATAGTTGAAGATGAACCTATGGAAGAATCTTTTCTAGATGAATAGTTATTTTCCATATCCACATACTCCCCATGGTTTTTAGACATAAAAAATTACTTGGCAACATGGAAGTTTCCTCATTCTTTTACCTCTAAAGAAAGGAAATGTTTGGTTAGAGCTAGTTCTCATTTCAAATTATTTAAAGGTATGTTGTTTAAAATTGGACTTGATCATATTCTTTGTAGGTGTGTCAAAGAAGATGAGGTGTATGACATCATCCAAGCATGCCATAGTGAACCAGGAGGAAGACACTATTAGACAAAGAGGACTATTCATAATATCCTTGGTGCATGTTACTACTAGCCATCTCTTCAAAAATTTATCAAAAGGTATGTATGGTAATGTGATCCTTGACAAAGGATGGGTAAGCCTTAGAGATAGTTCGCATTTCAAATGATTTAAAGGTATGTTGTTTAAAACTAGACCTAATCATATTCTTCATAGGTATGTCAAAGAATATAAGGTATAGGACATCATCTGAGCATGCCATAGTGAACCAAGAGGAGGACACTATTCAACAAAGAGGATTATTCATAAGATCCTTGGTGCAGGGTACTATTGGCCATCTCTTCACAAGTCTATCAAAAGGTATGTATGTCAATGTGATCCTTACCAAAGGATGGGTAAGCCTGCTTTATCTTCTGAAATGCATCTTCATCCTCAAATAAGTTTAGAATCATTTAAAAAATGGAATTTAGACTTTGTTGGACCAATTAACCCACCACCTCAAAGAAGGGAATATGTATTAGTATGCACTGATTATGTTACTAAATGGGCTGAAGTGCAGGCACTTACATTTGCTAGGGATGAAACGGTTGTTAATTTTTTATACCATAAGATTATGCTAAGATTTAAAGTTCCTAAATTTATTGTTTTAGATTAAGGACCCAAATTCATATCTAACATGATCAAAAATTTTACAAAGTTGTATCAGATTAATCATAGGAAATATTCACCATATCATCCCCAAGCCAATGGGCAAGCAGAAATCACCAATAGAATGTTGAAAAACATCCTAACCAAGATTGTGAACATCAATAGAAAATATTAAGTAGAAAAAATACCTGAAGCAGTATGGGCATATAATACAACCTGGAAGATAACTACATGATTATCTCCATATGAACTTGTATATGGAAAGAAAACTTTGTTACTTATATAACTTAAATTGTAGACATTAAAGATAGTAGCTGACATGGGAATAAATCTTGATGAAGCAAAAAAAGAAAGGATAATGTAACTAAATGGGTTGGATGAATTGATAATGGAATCACTCACTCACACCAACATGATCCTAAAATAGAGAAAGTAGTGGCATGACACACACATCAGAGAGAGGCATTTTAAGAGGGTGATTAGAAATTCCTATTTGATTATAAATTCTAGAACTTCAAAGGTAAGCTAAGGACAAGATCATTAGGACCATACCTAATCAAAACCATAATATAGGGGTGATAAAAACCAATAAATGGTAATTCTCCTCCCTTAAAAATTCAAAAAATATAAAAATAAAAATAAAAAATACTGAAGGGTTAAAACCAGTAAATAACACATTTGAGAAGAAAACATTCTACAATAAAATAAAATTGTTGTCAATTAACCTATGTTTTTATATTTTTTTATCCCTACAAGACACATGGCATCTTCTAAATATAGGCATGGATTTATATGGCAAGGTAAAATTATATTTATTTTTTCAAAGGATTAGGCATTTTTTTATTTTATGTGTGCATGTGTAATCATTAGGCAATCAACACTTCTCATATAAACACATTTTGATAAAGTCACATGGGTATGATGAGTCAACAACATCATTTCCATAATCCATAAAATGATGTGATGGTATTTTCAAATGATATACTCTAATAGATTTGATGTGACGGTGTTTCCAAATGGTCTTTTCAAATAGAATTGATGTGACTATGATTTAAATAGAGGGTCTTTCAAAAGATTTGATATGATGGATAATTTATTTCAATTATTACTCCAAGTAATTCCAATAATGACCTTTATGCCACATCATTAGTACCTAATCAGATAAAGCACCTTCTCATTTAATCTCACATGCTCTGAAGATATAGCCATAACTACCTCCATAATTCTTGTCATAATCACATAATATACCCTAACTTGCTATTCATTATGTATTGTCATTACCATCAATTATTGTATAGCATCCCTAACCTCTTGCCTTCCCTTATTTCTTATGCAAATTCAAGCTCTATGTTTTTATAGCAGAGTCAAATTTTCAATTGAATAGTGTTTGCTCCTAAGATGGGTGGGAGGAAGAAATATAGTGAATAAGAATCCTCCAATGCATTACTACAAGATGAAGCATCCAAAGATGTTTTTAAATCTGTAGGTTGGTTGAATTTATTAAATATGTTTCAAGGATTCCATGAAGAAATTATGCAAGAATTCTATGAGAATTTTGATGAAGATCATTCTATTATCAAAGGGAAGAACATTCTAGTAAATCCCTCTATAATCAATGCTCTCTATGGGATTCCTGAGGAGGGGGTCGTTGCTATTAAAAAGACCATTTTTTTAAACTTGATTTATATGTTTGTTGAAGGAGATGAACCTCACCCTATACTAGCCAAATCCCCATAAATAGTGGCCAAGGGAATTCTAAGAGAAAGTCTTCCTCAACCTTGGTAAAATGTTGTTTTTTGGATAATGAAATATATCACTTGTGATGTTTAATTTACAGTAGTGGGTGGAGATGCTATGAGACTCCTTCATTTGAGGAAAGGAGTTGTTAGAGAAGAATATATGTTAATATTCCCTCTTTTCTTCATAATGCTCTTATTAATGTTTCTTGTAAGTTAAAAAGAGGTACTAGGTCTACCCACCATCATGGGTTGGTTATACTTATTTGTTGTCATTATTTTCTAAGTAAACCAAGGAGTGAAAAGGCTTGGTCCTCTTTCCCTTAAAATTTTTCTCTAGTATTCGTCAAGAAGACACCACTCCATACCTCTCCTCTTTCCATTACAATCTAGATTGAAGAACCCACAATTCAAATTATAGAATGGCCATCTTCACCACCTTTGGTTCTAAAGATACAATGCTAGAGATCAAAGCGACAAATGGGAATTTATTTAGATCCTCCTCATCCTCCTCTAACTAAGATCTGACGAAGATACTAGATTATTTTACTAGAAGAAGAAGAAGAATATGTGCAATCAATAGAGACTCTAGGAAGCTTAATCTCCCCAATTGATGTTACAAATGTTGAAGCAGTTGTTGCATAGGAACCCCTGCAATAAGAAATTATATTTACAGAAGGAATCCTAGTAGAAGAAGTTGTATCTCAAGAAGTAGAGCATCATGTGCCCTCTGTTACTAATAAGGGTAAATCACCCTTGATTTAATAAGGTTCATCTTCTCCACATTCTATCAATGAAGAAAAATAATTGCAGCATGCCATGGCTTTATCATGTCATGAGGAAATAATCAGGTAATAATAAGTAGAGTTAGATGTTCTTCATTCAACTTTGAAAGGTAAGGACTTGATGATTTCTAATTTGAAACAAAGGTGGGAAGAATATGTTATTAGAGTTAGTGAATAAGAAATAATTTTCAAGGAATACAAGCTGAATAAACCAGGGTCCACAATGTAATGTTTTCATAGACCCAAAAATTGAGTAATTTGTAGAATTCTCTTTCTATCAAGGACATTCAGATTACTAATTTTCAAAATGTCAATGTTGATAAGAATAATCTAATTAATAATCTAATAAAAATTACTGATGATAGAAATGTAATGATAGCCCAACATACTAATAGAATAAGAGTGCTTACCACTCAAAATTTTGATTTACAAGCCTCTAATTAGGCAATGCAAAGAGAAATAAGATAAATTACAATTCAAACAGAGGGCCAACACAAGTTTTTATCTCTTTCCATGTTTCATTATATGAAATAATATCTATCTATCATTGCACCTAGAAAACAATTCAAAAATTGAAGGATGAAAATTCTTGTAACAATATTGTAGATATTAGTTATTAATCTTAGGTGTCTAGCTTAGGTGTCTTGCATTTCGTATTATTCAATAAGATTTATATTTCTATAGGAATAGGAAGAGTCATTGGGAATGTGAATTGATTAGTCATTTTTTGGCTTTAAATTGTAATGTCTGCATTCGTTCCTATTTGAATCATGAAATATAATTTCATTATCATTCCATCAATATTCTTTCTGCCCTGTCATTGGTATCATATCCATGGATTTAATTTTATCAATTTTCTCACTCATCTCTCCATCATTCTAGTAGTATTTTTAGGTATTTGGTTATTTTGAGGCATGTTAGCTATTTTAGTGACAATTTGGTAGACCTGCATTACATGTTCAGACCTTCACAAACATGAAAATAGTGTATCTATTTTGAAAGAAGTGTGATAGTCTTGATAAGCCATTTGGTTGATTCTTTCAGCTAAGAGGTGGTCATGGAGGTGGTCTTAGTTGGTGGATTTCTACTAAACTCTGCTAATTTATAACATTTGTTAGTTGAACAAGGTGTAATATTTGAAAAATAAAGCACATTTATGAGATAATCCTTAGGAATAATTATTTATTGTTTTGATAGCTTATAAAAAAGTGTTTTAACTGCACTTAGGCTATGTGGACATTTTCCCTACCTACATGCATGTTTTCCCTACCTATGTGGAAGGAGCTATGCCATTAAGTCATTTCAAATTCACTTCGATATTGCCAAATTCTCTATGAGAGTTGGCATTAAGTAGTACAAAAGTATGATTTCTTTGGAGATTTTATTATTTATCTTTCTAATATAATACTACATAGAGGAGGCTGATTTTTTTATTTTATTCTAATATTAGAATCAAATCTATGACAAAATAATATATGAGGAGAGAGGTATTTTTTTTATGCTTTTTCATTTTAAAAAAAAGCAAATTTCTGTTTTCAAATGTTAATTTTCAAATTTTGAAAAAAAATTAATTTGAAAAGCATTTAATTGATATTTGAGACAAGATAATCTAAGTGAATTTGGAAAAATAACAACCAAATTATGCAATTCAAGGATAAATAAGGGGAACTACTCTTTTTACCTATTCGTATATGTCAAAAAATGTAAATCTGGAAATCAAGCAAAAATGAGTATATTTATGTATGAGGTTTTTTTTTAAGCTAATGATAATGTGAAAGTGAATCTTTTTCATTATATTTGTGTCTATAGAAAAGGGGACCATTTTGAGTGACAAGGAACCCATTAGGGTTTTAAAAAAAACTCAAAACCTCTAAAAATTCAAACAAAAACTCAAAACCATGCATTCCATCAAATCCATTATTAGCACTACATTGACTGGCAAACACAATTGGATAGAATAGTCTCAATAAGTGGAGAACACACTCATCTTCAATGATCTATGGTTTGATATTTGTGATGGGGCAACATAACTAGTTGAACCAATAGGGAATGCAAAGTACACTTAGATATGGAAGTAAAAAAATCAGAAGGCTTTAGCCTTAATGAGGGCATAAGTAGATGGAAATGTGTTTCATCATATACAGGGGTGCAATACACCATGGGAAACATATCATAAATTGAAGGACCTATATGACTCCCATTCAAAGTTGGAATTCATTTAGTTATAATTGAAATTGTTCAACCTAGAGTTGAAAGATGGTGATGTGATGAGATTGGCTATAGAGATACGTGTTATCAAACATGATGTTGAAGAAATAGGTGTCAAAATCAATATATACATGACCACATTCATAAAATCGCTTCTTCCCAACTATTCAACCTATTTGGAGTCTCTACAAGCAAGCAATCAGTTGAAGACTCACATTTGACCAGTTGATTGAAAAGATGGTAGAAAGAGAAAAGGCCTTTGGAAGAAAAATATAAACCACAATAAGTGAAAGTGTGTGCTATGTAAAACAAATTATTCCAAAACATCAAACAAGGCCACATCTTCCAAAACTAAATCAATAATAGTTACAATAACAAGTAAAAAATAAAAGGTGGCAAAAATGAAACTCATGGTGGTCAAAATCAAAAATAGAATGAGAAACAAAACCTCTATTGTGAATGATGTAACAGAAAAGGTAGCCATGAGACTCAAGAATGTAGGACTCCATGGGAGAAAATTGAAGCATACCATAAAAAGAAAGAGGGAAATTCAAAGAAATAGTCAAAAGAGTCAAACTTAGCCTAATTAACCAACAAATGTGTGTTTTCAAGTATAGATGATGAAGTAAATAGTGTCTCAATCAATTCCTAATGGTTTAATGCTTAGGTTCTTGATACTAGAGCCATTAAACATGAATTTTTGAAAAAAATTCTTTGAGGAGTACAATGAAGAAAGTTTTGGCTTAGTATACCTCATATATAGATCAGGTCTGCACCTATAGGTAATAGGTACAATTTGACTCAAGTGTCTAGGGATTCCAAACTACAAACTTGAGAATGTTCTCTACCTTCCTCAATTGAAACAAAACTTATTGTCCCTAGTGCCCATAAGGCAACAAGGCCATTCTATTCTATTGGATAATGGTGATGTCACAATCAAGAGAAAAAGTGACATTGTAGTCATCTTGATTGGATATGAGGAAGGGAAACTACTCAAACTGAAGGCTGACCCATCAAATTCAAGGAATTATGTTCATGTTGTGGAAGATAAAATGCCTCTAAACATGTTGTGACATGATCAATTTGGGCACACTCACTATAACAACATTCATGTATGAATGGTGTTTTTTGCATGCCTACATTGCCCATAAAATTAGATGAGAAGTGCGAAGCCTACATCTTGGCTAAACATGCAAGAAAACCATTTCCAAAGTCATAGTGAAAAGTAGACAAAAAATTTTAGCTTGTTCATTCAGAATTGTGTTCTCTTCCAACCCTCGTCATTGGTGGTCATAAGTACTTCATGTTATTCATTGATCACTATAGAAGAATGACATTGATATACTTTCTAAAAAATAAATCAAAAGCCTTTGATACTTTCAAATATTTTTGAACAATGATTAAAAATAAAGCACAAACCCACATCAAGACACTCAAGATAGATAATGGTGGTGAATTCACATCAAAGAAGTTTGAATCCTATATTGATAAAAATGAGATCAAACACCATCTCATAGTTCCTCACATTCCATAAAAAAAACTAAGTAGCTGAAAGAATGAACAAAATTGTGATGAATATGGTTCATGCAATGTTGTATTTCAAAGGGGTAAATCTACACTTTTGGGCTAAATTGGCTAAAATAATAATATACATTCGCAACATATCACCCTCAACAACTCTTAAATCAAACACTTTGTATGAGATGTGGTGTGGTCACCTCCCTTTAGTGCAACATCTTTAGATTTTTAGATCCACTTGCTACACATTAATTCCAAAGGAGAAGAGAAATAAATTAGACCATAGGAGTCAAATATGCATCCATTTGGGATATTCTAATTCCTCCAAGTCATTCAAGCTATACAATGAGAAAGAGAATAAATTTCTTAGTGCAAGACAAGTTGTCTTTTATGAAACTATAAAAGACAAAGAACATATTGATTGGTAGTTGAGTCGACTAGACAAATATGCAAAGTTTGATGTATATAAAGAGAGTGATTTGAATGTTACAAATAATAAGTGGGGGACATAGAGTTGGGAATCTATTTATTTTCTATTATCTCCTATACATGAGCTTCAAACTCCTCCTGAAGGAGAGAGTGAAACTTCATCAAATATTGAATAGGGGCCAATATAACAGAGGGAAGATAGTGAAGGAACTTTAGAGGATGAACCTAAAGCACCTACAACTTATAAAAATATGCTTAAGTGGGCCATTCAAACACTGAAAGATGTAAGGATTGATGAAGTTCAAAAAAAAAGCACTCAAAGTGCACATGTAACCTCCTCTCAACCAGACAAGTCTATTGATGAAATTCAAGATATGATTGGAAAACTCACATTGGATGATTCTCAAGAAGAATTCAATGTTGTATTTGATTTAGAACCAACAACTTTCAAATAATCTAAGAATCTTAACTCTTGGATAAAATCAATGAAAGATGAGTATAATTCATTGGTGATAATGGAACTTGGAATTTGGTTGATCCACCATATGGTTGCAAATCGATTGACTCCAAGTGGTTAAATCACAACAAATACAAGGAAAATGGCTTACTTGACAAACATAAAACAAGGCTTGTCTCAAAGGGGTATGCTCAAAAGGAATGAATTGAATACAATGAAACCTTTTCACCTATAGCAAAATGGACTACCATTCAGACCATGTTGGCTCTAGTAGTTCACAATAGATGGAAAGTTCACCAAATAAATGTCAAAACTATAGTTTTGAATGGAGACCTCAAAGAAATTATGTACATGACATAAACTGATGGTTTTATAGTAAATGGACAAGAGCATAAGGTGTGAAAATTGGAAAAATCATTGTATGGTTTGAAACAAGCCCCTCAAGCATGGTACAAAAAACTAGTTGAGTACCTCATAAACTTGAACTTCAAACATTTTGAGTTTAAAGATGCAACACTTTTCATCAAAATAGTTGTATTTATGGTGGTGTATGTTGATGATTTGTTCATCACATGGAATAATGAATGGTACACTAAAAAATTCAAATCAGAGTTGACTAAAGCTTTTAAATGACTAATTTGGGTTATCTTCATTACTATTTAGGTATTGAAGTATTTTAGAAACCAAAGTATTTCTTCATCACTCAGCAGAAGTACATTGGTGACATTCTGAGCAAGTTTAGAATGGAAGGTTGTAAGCCTTTCAACATGCCCATGGAATAGAATCTCAAATTGACATACGAATATTCAATAGATTTGGTTGATGCCACTAAATATAGATAGCTCATTGGAAGTATAATTTATGTGACTACCACTCAACCATATATATCATATGAAATTGGTGTCCTCTCAAGATTCATGTAATAACCTAGGGGGAGCCATTAGGTAGCAACAAAAAGGGTCCTCATATATCTCATAGGCACACAATATTTTGGGCTTAAATACTCTAGGGTAGGAGACTTCAAACTGGTTGGGTATTCAGATTCTAACTATGCTGGTGATTATGAAGATGAAAAGTCCACCTCAGGTTTTCTAATGAATTTGGGAAAAATAGTTGTTAGTTAGAAATCCAAGAAGAAATTAGTGCTATAAATTTATTCAATAGAAGAAGAATATATGGCCATTTTAGAGGCAACTAGTGAGATCTTGTGGCTCAGAAGGGTTCTTTCAAATTTACAAGAGTAATAGGTTTTGTCAACACCTCTCATGGTTGACAACACTTCTACAATCCATACAGAAAATAATCCAATCTTTCACGACCAAACCAAGCACTTTAATACCAAATTTCATTTGATTTGTCACTATGTGAAAGATGGCAATGCCAAGTTGTAACATTACCCGATAGTAGAGTAACCAATAGATATTCTGACAAAGGCACTTGGAGGAGAAAAAATTGAAAAGTTTAGAGGAATGCTTGGTCTAACAAAGACCCCTATATATTAATGGGGATGTAAAAATATTATAGATATTAGTTATTAATTCTAGATGTCTAACTAAGGTGTCTTAAATTTCATCTTATTCAATAAGTTTTCCATTCTCGTAGGAATAGGAAGAGTCATTGAGAATGTGAATTGATTAGTCATTTTCTGGCTTTAAATTGTAATGTTTGCATCCTTTCCAATTTTAATCATGAAATATAATTTCATTTTCATTCCATCAATATTCTTTCTGACCTATCAATGCCAAGCTTAAGGCATAATCTCAAAAGTAATTGGCATAATCCCAATAGCAATTGTAGAAATCATAGACTTCTATCCAGCACATTTGTGATATCTATGAGAAACTATTAGCATGTAGGAAGCCTTCATCAATTTATGTTATTTTCTTACATGAGTAGTTTTATAAATGGTAGATTCAATTAATTTCCCTTATTTTTTTTCACATATCATTGAAGATGAGTATGTATTTATGGACACTTTTAGAAACAACACTTAATAAAGGCAAGATGTCGTTTTTGAATTCTATGCTTTTAATTTGTTGTTAGGTTATCAATCTATTTTTTTGATAAATCTATTTGTTGGAGAGACACACTTTAAAGAACTAAATGGCATGGAAATAGGCCAATATTAGATTTTTGTAATTACAAAATACTATTGAGTTATGCATGAGACCACAATTTCTAGAAGCAAAGAAACTTATTTTTGCTTTTCAACCACTATATCATATGTACATGAAGAACAAGTATCATGAGCTATTAAGATCTAATATTACTACTTTTAGAGCTTTTATAAACCACCATTCTGCCAATGTTATCTATACTAGTCTTACTAAGTGGGAGACATTACCTATTGAGTTGAAGTACAAGGAAGTCCTCAGCCCCACCAATATTAGATGAAGTCTAAAAAGAGCCAAAATAGTTTTATAGATAATCACTCAACTCTTAGAGGAAAGAGGTTCAGATGTCTAGATTGGGATGAGGTTCAGGCCTCCTATCATTTTGTGTCCTCTATCTCTATGGTAGGGTTGGAGTACTCAAGTAGAAGTTGAATTTCAAGCCTGGTTGCACACAGTTGTCAAAGATCTTGGATTCTTCCCAAGGGGCCAATATGACTAGGTCCATCATTTTGAAGTTTATGATATGAGTCAAAGGTTTGACTCAAAAAATGTGGATTAAGGATCAGTCATCCCACTTCTTTGCAAAAGGTAAAGTGTGGGGGAGAAATGATGAGCATTTCATATAACTCATCATAGTTATATAAACTATCCATTAAGTGTTTCCTTTGGTTATATATTATATTGCATTTAATAGTTAAAGTCTGATCTAAGTAGGATATGAATGTATTTTTTTCTTTGTTTTATGTAATTTATTGCTAATTTTTTACCTTGTTATTGTGTCTAACTTGATGAATAACATAGTTTTGATTGCATTAACACATCTGAAGGATTTTGAGTAAAACATATCCCAATGATGGGGTAATTTTGAGTAGGCAACATGCAATTTTGATAACACTTTTGGCTAAAATTTTGAGGATTCAGTAAGTGAGATCCAAAGACCTAATGCTCTAAAGACACTCTGGAATTGATTCAAAGATGATCTAGGTGTACTTTGAAGACATACATAGGATGCTCTAAATAAGTCTAGGCATGCTTCAAAGACCTATACAGGGTGCTCTGAAGAATTGTACAAGATGGTCCAAAGATACTTGGACATGCTCTAAAGACCAGCTAGATCTTACTGCCTAGAATAGTAATTTTATAGATATCTATAAATAGAATTTTTATATTTATATGTCTTATTTTAGACATTACCTTTCATGCTAATGGCTTAAAATAGTATGAATATATTTTTATCTTTATTTTGTAAATTAGATAAGTATCTTCAATTTAGATTAGTTATTTTTTGTCTATAGTTAGTTGAGTCAATTCCAACACCTTCCTAGAAGCATACAATCTGATCCTAGATTGTCTATATTTTGAATAAACAAATTTGGGCATTAAGATCACCAAGATCTTGTATCCTATGAATAGATGTTGATATGTGTTTAAATACACATCTCCTTCTCATTCTAAGGAGTTCCTACTTCCAAGTTATTGAAGTTGAATAAAATTTTGAAGAAGAGTTCAACATTTCATTTTTGTATATGTTCTTTAGAATGAAATATAGATAAATATTTTCCTTTATTTCTAAGTAAAGTGATTCCTATTCTAAGGAAGGAGCAAGGGATCACTTATCTCCAAGGATTAGGATCAATTGGTACTTTTTAGTTTAGTAATTCATGTTCTAAGGCATTCCCATGCATAGCTCCATTCCCACACATGGATCAAAATTTTACCAATATTACGAGCCTACCTTCTTATTTTATAGGACCTAAATTACAACCATGGAATCTTTCTCAATAAATATTTATTTGATTTTTCACTAGCACATAAGCTCAAATCCCATAACTAAGGCTTGGGCCTTCACTTTAATATTGGTACCATCCATCAATTTTTTATAATTTGCTCAAATAAGTGACCTAAAATAATCCTAGATAAAATAGTCAGCCCAAGAGGCACCAGAGTTCCCCTAGCTCTACCATTGAGATTAAGTTTAAACATACTCTAAGGAGGCATCTTCCAATCCATTCTCCCTATACGTTTATCATCCTGTGTCGATAAATTCAAACCATTAACAGGGATATTTAATCCACTACCATGAAGAGATAATCTAAAATTCCCAAGGTGAAAGACTTCCCTTGTATCTCTGAACATGAATGGAACCCATTTTATACATAGCTAATTTAGCTTTCTTGATAACTTCCTCAAAATAACATGCTCAATCTTCAAAAATTTGAAGATTTCATTCTTTCTAGATGGTCTAGATTAGAATAGATGGTCAAGTTTTTGATAGGTTTGTGAAGGTATATTTTTCTAAGCCTAAAGGATAGGATACAAAGACCTATTTAAACTTTTCCCAGTTGTCCTACTACCAATCCAACATACTTCATAGCTAATGTTAGGCCTGCCTAGAAAAAGTGTAGGTGTAGAGGAGGTGATTGGCATATTCCTCCTCATCTTGGCACATCACACACTTGATCAGGCTAGCAAAGCTGATTCTCCTAAGGTGGATATGAGTAAGAATGAGCCCTTGGACCACTAGCCATGCAAATGCCCCATCTTTGGGGAGGTTAACTTTATTCCAACAAAGTGCTCTAGTTTAGCCGAAGGTGGATTTTACTTGCTCTACCATTTTATAACCCAAGTTGACATCATACCACCCATATTTTTCACCCACCCACTAAATCTGATTAGGCTTAGAGCTAATGAATATTTTTCTCTTGAGGAGAATGTCTGATAAATGCACCTTTTTAAAATTAGAGATTAACACATTATTAATTTTTTTCTATTTTCATGGACAAGTCATGCTTCCTCTTTGGGTTTGAGGTAATTCTTTAATTTATCACCCCAAAGTTGCCTTAAAATCTCCTCAGCCTCCCCAAGATCCTGAATCTCCCTTAATGGCTTATGTCTATTCCAAGAATCCACCCACAAATCAGCATGGTTCCTATCATTGATCATCCAAAATACATGATCCTTGATTATGAAGTGGAAATTAAGGATAAAATTCCATAGGTGGAAAACCTTAGGAGGGTTTCCCACCTTCAAATTATTGAAAGGGTTGAAATCCCTGAAGTATTTTTTTATAGAGGCTCATTCCAAGTTACATAGGTTTGAGTGACCATACCCCAAACCAACTTAGCTCTTAAAGAAATATTTTAAACATCTAGCCTTTTAATACTAACACCTCCACCTATGATCCAAAACTCAGAAGTTCTGGTTGATGAATATTTCAATAGCACAAAAATAACAAAATAACAATGGATTCTCTGAGAAGAGATGTCGTATTACTTTACAATTGCAATACAAATATAGGCTTATCTCTAAAAAGAGATGTTTTGTTGAATCAAAAAAATTGTAGATACAAAACATACGCTTATCTCTGAGAAGAGATGTATGCCTTCCCTTTTTGGGTTATAATGCA
Source organism: Torreya grandis (assembly GCA_037957365.1). Lineage (NCBI taxonomy): Eukaryota > Viridiplantae > Streptophyta > Pinopsida > Cupressales > Taxaceae > Torreya > Torreya grandis. The sequence continues at coordinate 1,450,690 of JARHVA010000039.1, read as the reverse complement.
TTTATACATATTTTTGAAAACATCAGGAGATTGAGTGGCTTGAGGAATTAATAGTGACCTTTTAAGAATGAGTGGCTCGAGAGAAATAACAAAATTAAAATAGTACAGCTCTCGAGGACAGAATGGCTTGAGGAAATAACTGTCACCGACAATGTGACTTCCAAGAATGAAAACAATACAAGATTTGAGGAATAAACAATCACCTAAATGGTCACCCAAATGGTTTGCTCAGATCATTTCTACCACCCGAGTGGTCACCCAAAGTGTTTCCTAGATCATTCCTCCCTCCTTGAAAAGTAATGGTCCCCATTGCATCACTGTTCCCCATCAGGTGTGGTAGTTGTGTCTTGATTTGATTCTCGATGCACACTTGGAAGGGACTGGTTTATGGAACTATGCAGGGCCCGATTGTTCACCATTTCTGTTTAACCATCAGTCTATGGATGGAAGGCTGTGAACTTCTTCAGCATGATAAATATTTGCTTTTGTTGTTGTGTTGTTAGGGCTATAACATCAGGCCTTTTGGATTCTTGTGGCCTGACCACCATGAAAACAAATTTCTTAGCGCTAAGTAGAGAGACAGATGTAGAAGGTGGTATTTCTAGTACCTTGTAGCACCGTGTTCCAAGAGTGAGAGTGATCCATCTAGTTCTTGATTCATATATACCATGTCGATCATACATGAATGGCTAACTAAAGAGTACATCACAAACATCTAGGTTGACCACATCACATACGACCTCATCTTGGAAAGGTTGTATTGCATATGAGAGAAGACATTGGTGGGTGACACAGAGGTCTCTCCTTGGGCTCAACCATCCAATACTATATGGTTTTGGGTGAGTCTTCATGGACAGATTTAGGCTTTTCACAACATTAGTAGAGATTAAATTCTTTTGACTTCCACTATCAAGAATGAAATGCAGAGGCTTACCTTTCACCCATAAATTAGAGTGAAACAACCTTTCCTTGTCATCTAGCATCTCGTCATGCGTCTGTGATGAAGCTACAATGGCTTCAGGATCAACATCTATAATTTTTTATTCGACCTCTTCGACTGCAAGGTCTGTATGAGGTAGATTAGTAGATGTTGAGGATGGTGACTTAGAAAGCAGTGATTTGATATCTCGACATTCTTCTTTGGAGTGAGTTCTAGATTTGTGATAACCACACCACTTCCCAGTCTTTCCTTCCTTTTGCTTCCAATTTTGGCCTCATGTTTGACCTTCTTTATCACTTTTCCATTTTGAAGACTGATTCTTTATATCCATTCTTCCATGCTTCTACTCAATCTTTACTGCGAACTTGTATGCCTCACCGATGGTTTCCAAATTGAAGAGTTCCATTTCCCCCAAGATGTACCATTGTAGTCCACCACGATATTTTTTCTCACTTTCTTGAATGCCCAGTCTTACAGACAAAGAATGAAAAGTGTCTGTGTAATCTTGCACAGATTGGTCCTTGCCTAGGCGAAGTTGTTGCCACTGTATGTACAGATCATCATATGTGCCGATGGGATAGTATTCTTCTTTTACTACTTTCGTAAAATCATTCAAGGTGGGTTCCACCCCAAGGCCAATGATATTCATACTGAACCTCTTTTTGTACACTTCCCACTAGTTTTTCACAGGCAATGATGATTTCAAAAGAGCAAAAGTGATCTTTTCTCCATTGATGAACTTATTTACAGAGAGGTAGGATGATAGTTGATCCAACTATTTGTCCACTTCATCAACATTGATTTTGCCTTCAAATCTGGGAATATCAAAATTTACCTGAACCTTGAAGGGTGTTGGGGCACTAAAAGGAATCTCCCTCAATGAGGAGCCCAGATGTGTAGCTGTAGAGCCAGAATTTCCCATCAGAAGTGTTTGAGCAAATTGTTGGAGCATATGTGCTTGTTGCCACTGGAGGGCTTCATTCACCATTTCCTTGAAAAAATTAGATTTCTCAGTGTCGTCCACCATTTGAGGTCATTTGGGGCACAAAGGTGGAGTATTTGGAAGCTCTATCGCTTCCCAGCCAAGTTTCTTGTATCTTGACCTCGTCCTCGGGAACATACACTCTCAAGACAAACCGCTCTGATACCACTTATCCAAAACTCAAAATTTTTGGTTGAAGAATATTTTAATAGCACAAAAATAACATAGTAATAATGGATTCTCTAAGAAGAGATGTCGTATTATTTAACAACTGTAATACAAATATAGGCTTATCTCTAAAAAGAGATGTTTTGCTCAATCAAAAAAATTGGAGATACAAAACATACGCTTATCTCTGAGAAGAGATGTTTGCCTTCCCTTTTCGAGTTACAATGCATTTATACATATTTTTGAAAACATCAGGAGATTGAGTGGCTCAAGGAATTAACAGTGACCTTTTAAGAATGAGTGGCTCGAGAGAAATAATAGAATTAAAACAGTACATCACTTGAGGATAGAATGGCTTGAGAAAATAACTGTCACCGACAATGTGACTTCAAAGAATGAAAATAATACAAGATTCAAGGAATTAACTATCACCTGAATGGTCACCCAAATGGTTGCTTGGATCATTTCTGCCACCTGAGTGGTCGCCCAAAGTGTTGCCCAGATCAACCTACTTGGGTATGATAAATCTTGTCCCATTTCACAAAAAAAAAATTCATAGAGTCTTATATGCCTTGCCAAATGAAGTTATTCATGATTTTGTTTAGCTCCTTAAGGATTTTAGATGGTGGTTGTAAGACCAACATATTGTATGTTGGTAGTACAATTAGAACAAATTTTATAAGTGGGATCTGACCAGCCAAAGAGAACCACTTACCTTTACACTCTAAGAGTTCTGAACAAAAATCCTTAAGTAAATTCTCCCATAGGGAAGCTCTTCTAGCTCCCATAAATAGGGGGACTGCTAGGTATTTAGCTGGTAGCTTGCTAATTTTTAAATTCAAAACATTCAAGATATCCACCTACATTTGAGGGTGGGTGTTGAAGAAAAAGATCTCAAATTTAGTAGCATTAACACATTGACCTGAAGCTTTCTCATAATGCACCATAATTTGACAAAGATTCTCAGTATCCACTAATGATGGGAATTTAAACAAAGTAGTGTCATCCAAAAACTATTGGTGAGTAAAACTTGCCACTCCAGTCATGGTGTTTATCCCCTAATTCTACCCATATCTCACAACTCTTGAGGAGGCTCTTCCAAAGGCCTCAACCATGAGAATGAATAAAAAAGGGGAAAGAGGATCCCCTTATCTAAGTCCCTAGGTTGCTTCAAAGAAACTAGTTAGATCCCCATTGATTAAAATCAAAAATCTTAGGCTTGAAATGTAACTAAAAATATAGTTGCACCATTCCTTGGAAAAGCTAAAGGCTTCCAAATTATTCAATAAAAATCTCTAGTTGACCCAATCGTATGCTTTACCAACATCCAATTTCAAGAACATTCCCTTCTTGTGGCCAGCCACTATATAATGAATAATTTCATGGGTGATAATCACCCTGTCATGGATGTTTCTCCCTAGAATGAACCCATCTTGTTTAACAAAAATTAGTTCCTTGATAGAGATTTTCAACCTAAAGGAAATGGCCTTAGAGATGATATTATAAATAGTGTTTCAAAGCAATACAGATCTGAAATCACCAAAGTTTGACTTTGATTCACCTTTGGGTATGATATCAATGAAGGTGAAATTAATATCAAACCTAATTCTTTATTTCAAATAGGATTCATATGTCAATGCCACAATCTCATCACTAATGATATCCTAGAAGGTTTGGTAGAAGGCAATAGGGAAACCATCTATTCTTAGGGCTTTATCTCTACCCATAGAGAAGACCGCTCTTCTAATTTATTTTGGTGAAAAGGGAGCCATCAAAAATTTATTCTACCTTTACAAAACTACCCTAGGAATGTTCCTAGGGTTAAGAGATTACACCTGCACGTCTACCACTTCTAAGGTGACAAGAAGGTCTATGATGCAGGAGATAACCACCTCCTGAATATCAGATTACCACTTGAGGGATCTACCATTTTTATCCATTATGGATAATATGTGATTATAATTTCTTTTCACATATATTAGGTTATGAAATAACTTTGCATTTTTCCCCATCTTTAATCCATGTCTCACAATACTTTTGTTTCCAATAAAAATTTTCCCTAGCATACAATTCTACCAACCCTACCAAAAGATCCTTCTCAATGAGATAAATATTTACATCCATATTAGTTTTAAGAATAACCTAGTTGAGAGCATTCAAGTCTATCTTTACTCTAGGAAGTTCTTTAAAAATGTTCTTGAAATAATCTTTATTCCACATTTTGTGGCAAGCCTTAATGTACTAGATTTTTTTTATTGAAAGTGTAAGCTTTCATTCCCTTCTCAACCTTGGCTTTCAACCACCATCTCTTTACCAGATCAAAAATGGAAGGGTCCCAAATTCACATTAACTCAAATTTGAAAGGGCATTTGGTGTGAGTGTTATCTTCTTCAATTTTGAACTCAATGGGAGCATGGTCAAAAACCAACACTAGGAGGATGCAGCATTCAAAGGCTAAGTCCTTATCTAGACAAGTGGTGAAACCAAAAAGTTGTCTAACCACTCAACAACGTTGCTAAATCTAATATGTCTATTAGTCAATGAGAACCACTTGGATTTGGGGATAATGTCTACCAAAATCAAAAATTTGATGAATTAGAGAAAATATTTCTATGATTCGGATTCAATTTGAACCCCTCCCCATTTGTCCTTGCTAGATAAAATGGCATTGAAGTATCCCCCAAACACAACCTTGGTGTAGTAATAATTATAATTATTGATGGATCTCATTCTAAACCTAGTCTTTACTACCCATATAATTTAGCCCATACACATTAAACACGAATAAAGAGATGTCAAAAGCAAAAATCAAGACCTTAAAAAGTTGCCACCCTTAACTGGAGTTTATGGCTTCAAATTTTTCTTTGTAGGGTACCCAAATGATCACCAATCCTTCTGAGGCCCCAAGGGAATCATTAAAAAAAACCATTCCATCCATTCTAGTTTTGCCTTAATAAATAATCACTTTCCTCTTTGCTTAGCTTCATTTCTTGAAATAGAAAAACATCACAAACAACATCCTACAGCTGACACCTAACCAAGCATCATTTGTTAGGAGTGTTAAGTCCCCTAACATTCCAAAAAATAATATTCATTGATGCTCAGTAGGGATTCCTACACCTTGCCTTCTAGAGTAGGCAAAAGTTGTTAATGTATTTCTATTTTTCTGCAACCACTTTTGCATCAACCCAATCTTTAATTATTTTCTGACCTCTTTTGCTAGAAGATCCACAAATACATTACTATATGTTGCAATCAACTTGGGACAAAGAGATGATCTCGGTAAAGAGTATCTCCTCTTCCTCTTTGTCCTCAAAATATTTTAGGAGGTGAGATAGCTAAAGGTCTCCAACCATCCCTAAATCCCTCAAAATGGGGTTGGCCCTATTAGGGTCCTCCATATAAACCAACTGAACTTTACTACCACTATCTAAAGTGATGATGGAAGAAAGCTTCTTAGCTTTTACTAAGATGAAATTGCATTTTTTCAACATGGAGTTTAACAATAGAGTCTCCCCACCTTCGAGTCTACTTTTAATCACTTTAGTCACTGTAACATTGATCCCCAATTTTTCTAATGGGAGTTTAGCCATCAAATAC